>APFE030438767.1:2691-24120 GCA_000404065.3 Pinus taeda
TAAGGAACAAGTTGCTGATATACTCACCAAACCACTGCCCAGGGAGACCTTTGAATACCTCAGGAAAAAGCTGGGGGTTGTTGATGCATCATCTTGTTGTTGAATCTCTTCTGAGTGTTGGTTGTACACAACATTCATCTGGGTACATGCGTACATGTGCTGGTTTGCGGATTCGTCGAAGATCGAATGGTACAGGTTTAGGGGGAGCATATAATGCATTGTTGGCATTATGGTAGCACAGAAGGGGAACATGGATGCTGATCTAAACATGGCTGCAATATGTCTCTATCTCTTTCATGGTCATTTATGGTGCTTGGTGGATTATGATTCTTTTTTGCAGATCTGGTTTATATTCAGGGGGAGCATGTTCTTAGGGGGAGCATAACCCTTTGCCCTTGATGTCAAAGGGGAGAATGACGTTGAGGATCTTTTAAGGATCTTGAGGTTGCCATCAAGTCCAAAGGGGGAGATTGTTGGCATTATGATTCTGGTATGGCTCTATGGCTCTATGATACAGGTGTTGTACTTGATGGCAAAGGGGGAGATTGTTGGCATTATGATTCTGGTATGGCTCTATGGCTCTATGATACAGGTGTTGTACTTGATGGCAACTCACTCAAGTGACAATGGTCTGTTCAGGCTCTCAAAATAATGAAAATAAGAGGTTCGCAGGTATACAGTTCGAAAGGCGCAGACCCGCAGGTACGTCGTTCAGAAAGTTGCGTTCATGTTCGCAGGTTGTCCGAACAGAAGGTGCGGACCCCAGTGCACACACTTCCATGCTGTAAAAAGCACGCTCACGTGGGGTTTCTTATGTTTGACCCGTGGTATTTAGCCCACCGATCTTGATCCTATGGTTTTGGCCCGTGGTATAGGATCTATTTTAGCCCCGGTTTGGATCCCTTGTATTTGTTATTGATGGTTTTGTCCCATGGTGTGAATAAGGGCTTGACTATAAATAGGGAAGGAGATCACTTGGCTAAACTGAACTTTGGCAATTGAATATCTTAAGATCTGAAATTTTGGGTGATTGGTTTTTAAAAGCTAGATCTAATTCATGGAGATAACTTAACTTAAGGTGAATCTATTGGCATGTCGTGATCTCTCGGGCGCATGAACAGATCTGTGGATCTGACTGACTGTGGCACATTGGTGTACTGAAAAATTGGCCCTAATCATAAGTACGCAGGCGATTCAAAGGCGCAGTACGTGGATACGCAGCGCAGTCAAAGGCGCAGTGCGTGGGTATGCAGCGCAGTCAATGGCGCAGTGCGGGGTATGTAGTACAGGAGAAGGCACAGTGTGGGGCGCACGCAGCACAGTCAAGCGCGAAGTGCGAGGTACGCAGGTGAGAAGAAGGCACAGTGCGGGTCTACACAGAAAGTCAGAAGTGAAGGTGCGGATCTGAAGAAAATAACCAGTGCGGATCTGCGCAGTTCTGTCTCAGAAGAGCTGCGGATATAGGGAGGCCCCTGTTGGTGAAGTTGCGGTCTTATCTTGAAACTATTGTTGATTTTCCTTTATCTAATGCAGCAGAGTTCTGGGTTTATATTCCTGGTACTTCTTTTCTGATTACAGCATTCTGAAGAGTTGGGTAATTCATTGGTTCATTGTATAAAGAGATTGGGTAATTTTCATGTACTTGATGATTATTTGATGTTCATGGATCCAGTTTGAAAATTTATGAAACATGGTCCTTAAAGAAGTAAAAGACCAAAAGGGGGTTGTAGCTCCCTTCCAGGAGAGACTGGAAAACGAGAGAGAGTTGTAGCTCTCTGCAGGTTGTAGCCTGCGTACTGGTAAAGGACTACACCAGTACAAATCATTGTAAAAGAAGTTTCTAATTGAAAGAAGATAGAGACATATTGCAGCAGGTGGTTTTCACCCACATTGGGTTTCCACCTTATATCTGGTGTTCTTTGGTGTGACTATCTGTTTTTCTTGTTTCATGCTCATTATACACAAGTTAATGATCAATAAATTAATGAAGGCATATTGAAAAGAATTTGATAATACTGATTCACCCCCCCTCTCAGTATTATTTCCAACAGTATGAACAGGCATATGGCTTGTGGAGTGTTCTCCTTTCTTAAGGAGTGAATGTATGGTGTTGTCCTACCTTAAGGGGTTGATCAATAAAGAAAATTTTCTATCTATTTATATCTTGTATTTCTGGGTTTATCTCTATTTTCATATATTTTTAGATCAGATCTATAACAAGTGTTATAGATCTGATCTGAAAATATATGAAAATAGAAATAAACCTAAGAAATAACAAGATCTGAATATAGATAGAAATGTTTCTTTATTGATCAAACCCTTAAGGTAGGGCAACACCATACATTCACTCCTTAAAAAAGGAGAACACTCCACAAGCCATATGCATGTTCATACAATATTCCTTGACGTCTCTCAATGGGGAGTCTCTAGCCTCTATATAAGCCTCATACATACAATACCATGGGTCATTACCATGGTTCCCTCTATACCATCTATCTAATACCATGGGCTTATTACATTATTGCTAACTACTTGTGGTCCCTTACATGATACGGGTTAACCACCTTATTTATTACTATGGCCCATCCCATTATTACATTATTCCCTTGGGTACCTCCCTCTGTACCCCATATTATCCCCCCTGGGTGTACTACATTCCACCCCCCTTAACATGTTTCATCCCCGAAACATAAGAAGAACACAAATAATAAGATCTACTCAAAAGAGTAGTCCATTGGTACCATGCACATGCATCTAGCCATCCCAGAGAAGGGTGAACCCTCAATCTAGCTAGTGCCTCGCTCACTTGAGATGGAAGTTGACCCTGGAGGCTCTTCTATGTTGATGTGTAGTAGGTGGATCGTTGCCCCTCTCTATCTGTCATGCAGGGGTTATTGTCCTTGTGGCTAATTCGTTGCCATCTTATTGGTTGTTTTCTTGCGAGGTGATGTGGGTGGTGATGTGTTGAAGTTTTAAACAATGCTGTATTTTTATTTAATTCACCACCTAATGGAGCCCGATTGGTAGTTGGTACATGTTGTGGTGTCTGCAGTTGTTTCTTATATTCCAATATTACTTCAACCACTAAGTCCTCATCTGATGTATCAGTACCTGTAATATTTTATGTTTCAGCCTCCTTGGATTATCCCTGTATTTCTGGTACCTGGTGTGATGTTTGTGTTTGGTTGTCGACCATTAAGGGCTCATCATCTAATGTGTCAGTCCCTGGAACATCTTCTGCCTCAGCCTCCTTGGACTCTACCTGTTTATTGATGGAAATATCTTGTAATGTAATTTTCTTCTTTTTCTACCAAAGCTTCAGGAATTTCTTCTGCACATTAATATTGATAGTACCCACAGATTCCATCCAAGGGTATCCAAAAACAACATCCATATTATCCATATTTGAAGTATAAAAATCAAAATGCAATACATACTTATCCATAGAAATCTTCAAATCTTTATAAACTTGCACCTGCTCATTATTAACCTGTGTGTGCTCTATTTGTTTTGCTGGAACTTGTAATTTTTTTGCCAAATTGGCATCTATAAGATTTTGCTTGCAACTAGAATTTATAGACACGATGATCTTCTCCATCTAAATATATCCATGAACATGTAATAAACAGATACCAATAGAACATAACCCCACATGTTTCTCATTATCTTGTTTTCTAGCATGAGACCATCTGTCTAAAAGGAGTTCTTCAAATTCTTCATCCGAAAGTTTGGACAACTGCTTGTTGTCCAGTGAGTTCCACCATATGGTAGCCTCTTCTTTCATACTAAGATATAGGAAAATTTTCCAATTTTTTGGCCATAATGACTTTTCTCTTTCCATGAATTCTTCAATAGTACGGCCATTATCTTTCCTTGTAAAAATAAGAACTGCCATGGAGAGTGTTTTGAAAAAATAAAATTCACTTACTTAGCGAAAATTTGAAATGGCCACAATTTAGTCAATATTTCTTAGAATCCATATTATGACATGTTTTCTAAAATGGAACAAGCATTCTGCATCTTCCCATGTAATAGAAATCCTGATCTGGGCAAAAAATTTGCACTACAACTGTCCCGTCGTCACAAAAAATTCTAAAAAAAGAGCTGATTTTAAATCAACGATATCTCCCTCATCCGGACTCTGTTTTGGCCGATTTTTTTTTCAAAGTGAGTATTTTTTCACCAAAAACCTATATCTACAATTATATTTTATATATTTTGCAACAAAACATACAAATATGATCGACAAACCCGCCGCCCTAAAAAATGTCTGCAACACAGTTGATTTTTAAATCAGCAATATCTCCCTCATCCGGACTCCGATTCACAGATTTTTTTTTCAAATTGGGTATTTTTTCACAAAAAACCTAGATATGCAATTATATTCTATAGATGTTGCACCATAACTTATATATATGATCTGAAAAGTCACCGCCCCAAAAAGTTCCTGCAAAAAATGAAAAATAAAAATCTGCTTTGCCCAAGAAAGTGCTCTGATACCACTTGTTATAAATCTGATATGAAAATATATTAGAATAGAAATAAGCCCAAGAAATAACAAGATCTAAATATAGATAGAAATTCTTCTTTATTGATCAAACCCTTAAGGTAGGGCAACACCATACATTCACTCCTTAAGGAAGGAGAACACTCCATAAGCCATATGCCTATTCATACAATATTCCTTGACATCTCTCAATGGGGAGTCTCTAGCCTCTATATAGGCCTCATACATACAATACCATGGGTCATTACCATGGTTTCCTCAATATCATCTATCTAATACCATGGGATTATTACATTATTGCTAACTACTTGTGGTCTCTTACATGATACAGGTTAACCACCGTATTTATTACCACGGTCCATCCCATTATTACATTATTCCCTTGGGTACCTCCATCTGTACGCCATATTATCCCCCCTAGGTATACTACACGTGCCCCTGTAATTACTCTTACTTTGTATCTACCCAGATTCACTTAAGTATTGGTTACTTTAACATGCATTATAGTTATCTTCGCGTAAACAGATATTCCTTCTTGTGTTCATATGACAAAGTAAAATACATAGATTCGCACATCAATATAGCATTACTTCATACTCCAGTATTCAACATAACATAATCACAAAATTCATAACAGAAATAAAATAACGCATACATAGATAATTGCAGAATATTCGTCTTTATTAATAATCCAGATTTCTAGTACAGACTTTCACTGTCCTGCGCACACAGCTGCAAGGGTCTGTGCACTCAGCTACAGACTTCTACGTTAGGCCTTTGTGCACTCAGCTCCAGAGCCTCATCCTACACTAAGACTCTTCGCTCTTAGCTCTCATAGGCTCATACATAAAACATAGCATTAAAACTACTCCACTAAAAACTTCCTTAGACTCTTCTAAGACTCCCCTTTTATACAATCCCATGGTTCATGGACCATGGGTAGGCCTCTAAAGCCGACATGACTTATACAAAAGAATGGTGGAAAACCCTTAGTAACTCTTTACATCTTCGCGCTCCATGGCCACAAAATGTGGAGACTTCACATTCTTTACACAAAACTTGGGCCTTTAGCCCCAAAACTTGGGTGTTTAACCCCAAAATTGACCCCAGAGGACCCATTCCCAACAGGCCCCCAACACAAATATGGTGACTCTCCCTCGAGTCACTCTGCTGGCACAGAGATCTTATCATGAAGACCTCCCAGCTCCACTTGTACCACAGCGACTTCGGTGGTGCACTGTGTTGCCGCCTACTTCATCTGCTTGACCAACTGCTCTGTCGTTGGCTCTGCGCCATCTACCTATACCTTTTGCTATATTTCATGGAGACTAGCCAATTTTCCTTCAATGGTGGTCATGAGCACATATGCTTTGTCTATCCAAGGCTCTATTTTGGCCTTGAGGACGCCCTCTTTGCGCTGTACTGCATCCACCTGCTCCTTTAGCACCTTTGCCTCCTGCAATTTTGCTAGACTCTGCGTAAGGGTCACGGTGCACGTCGTCGCTTTGACTTCATCATATCTCTACTACAACTCCCAGCCCTCTGTTTCCAACCTTTGGAAGGTGGGATCCTCCTGCAAATTGGTAATCACTTCGAGAGCTTGCTCGAAGAGCATTGTGGACTCCTTCATTGCGCTATCTACAACGGCTACTACATCTCTAACAGCGGCCTCACGCTGCTCCTTTACCTCTAGCAGAGTCGAGGGCTGGTCCCTCCACAAGTTCTGTGATCTTAAGGTTTAGGTCCAACTAAACCTTGGCTAGCTCTGATCTCGCTTCGGCCACTCTAGTAGTGAGCTTCCGAATTCATTCATCCACTAGCCCATCTTCAGGAATATCCAGCTTGGGGACAGACCTGCATGCCTCCGCCACTACCTTGGTAGTGCTCTCATTCTTCATCGTGATAACCTTAAAGAGATCGATGGCAGAAGTCTTCTCAGAAAAAATTTGGGTGTTGTTCACCTTCTGCTCACTGATGGCGTTCCTTCATTCCCCACAGTTCCCAAATCACACAACTCCCCAACCTGGGCAATGTAGTTTATAGTCTCGTGCCTCCATTCAGCTGCCTAGAGCACCAAGACTGTGCTTCCACCATGTATTCATCTAGCTGGATCACCGATGTATGGCTTCAATTGGCTACCATTCACTCGCCCAGGGAATGGTTCTCCATTCAACTTTACCAACTGAACTGCTCCACCATTAGTAATCTCCTTGATGACATATGGCCCCAACCAACGCATCTAAATTTTTCCTAGAAATTTATTAAACTTGCTATCATATAATATAACTAAATAATTTACATTTAAGGTGAGCAATTTGATGTGTTGATCATGCCATGCCTTTTCATGCTCCTTTTAAACTTGTTGATGGAATCTAGCTAGAAATCTATCTTCTTCAAGCTCTGTTAGCTGCGCGAGCCTATCCTCCAGGGCTCCACGATCCGTCATTCCTATGAATGCAGTTATGCACACACTAGGTACAATGTACTCCATTGGCATCACATCTTCCACTCCATAAACCAGTCTGAACATTGTCTAGTCAACTTCTTGCAAGTCGTTCTATAAGCCCATAGCACCGCGGGCACGTGAACCCAGTTGTTTCTTTGAGCATTTCAAACTTTTGTGAGTGTGCTCTCAAATATTTTATTAAACACTTCCACCGTCCCATTAGCCTGCAGATGATATGGCGTACTCTTCTGATGGTAGACCTGAAATTCCTCTGTCATCGCGCTAATCGTCTCATTAAGAAAGTGTATATCACGATCGCTCATTAAAATTTTTGGACAACCAAACCTTGTCAGCATGTACTCAAAGATGAAGTTGGTTTTTTTCACACTTGTACAATCCTTCACAAGTTGTGCATCCACCCATATTGTGAAGTACTCAGTCGTGGTGATGATGTACCATGCACCCGTCTTCTTCCCTGGAGGTTGAATTGGTCCTACAAAGTCAATAGCCCACTTCTTGAAGGGCTGTAGCGATATCTGTGGATTCAGTGGAATCTCATCGTTACGCAAGGGTCTGACTATCCTTTGGCATGCGTTGCATGCCCTACAATATGCTTTTGAATCTTTATGCAAGGTCGGCCCCCATAACCTAGTGCGTAGAATCTTCTACGATGTTGCTTTTCCTTCATAATGAACTCTTGCGGCTCCGCTGTGAGCCTCAATGAGGATGTTGTTTAATTCAAACTCTAGCACACAATGTCACAATATTTCATCTGATCCCATTTTTTACAAGTGCCCTGCAATGATAGAAAATTCTGGCGCGCACACCACCAGTTCCTTCTTCTGTTGGCTTGTATATCCTTCCGGAGTCATACCTGTCATCAGGTAGTGTATAATATCTTCAAAGTGGTTGTCTGCGATGTGTACTATAAAGAGCTGCACATTAGGTAGTCATTTGGTGAGCACCAGTATTGCAGCAATAATGCTGCAACTCATGGGGCTTCCTACTTTACTTTTATCAACTCGGTAGTTCGTAACAAACTTGGAAGCGACGGTGTTGTATGCACAAGTACTAACTCTCACTGCAGGCTGCCACTTGGTCAGCAGGTGCAAGATCACTGGGAGCTTAGCCAACTTCTATGAATTCTCAGAATAAGCTTTTAGCTATGATGAAAGAAAGCTATCTCTAAAGAGGCTATTCTAGTTGTAGAAAGAGAAAGAAGACTGAATTGTAACGCAAACCCTAATTCTTCCAACTAACCCTACTTTTGCAGAAAAAGATATGAAAATTGATGAAGTGAGTGCCATTGAATATTGAAAAGGTAAATTACATCTATTCAGGGCTATTCCTAGAAGAAAATGAAGAAAGAACATCTTTTTGTGTTTTTATGTGTTTTATGTGAAATTGTTATGCATGAGCTTTTTCCTATTTGTGACTGTGGCAGAGGTTTGGTGGCGATGGAGGGTGGATTTGGTTTTTGTGGAGGTGTAAGAAGGTGTGGAGGGGTCCTAAGAAGCCTCTGGTAACCTTCTAAAGACTTCCCCTACAATCGGACTTCGAAAAATCACTCACAGGAAATTCTACAGGGGGCTGCAGGGGATCTACAAGAGGTTCTACAGGAGGAAGCCGAGAGCTAATTTTAGAGGTTTTAAGAGCAGAAATATGGTGGGAAAGGGTGGATGAGAACTAAATGGATGTGTTAAGGTGCCTGGATCTTGTCGAGGAGGATGAAGATGGAAAGTGACAGTTGGATTTGTTCAAATGGCAAGAAGGAAGCTTATGGGAAGGAAATGCAGAAATTAGGGCAGACTTTGGGAAATGTTGTGAATGGCTTGTGAAGCTTGTGAGAAGTGGTTGGTGCTGGATTTTCTATGGATTCATGGGGAGCTGAGGTGTCCTGCAAGAGATCTACACATCTGCTACTTAAACTAAACAAAACAAAGACTAGATATACCATAAAAACAGAAATATTGTTGAGTGACCTAATTTCTGAACTAGAACAGAAAATGTTGCAGAATAACTTATATATATGATCTGAAAAGTCACCGCCCCAAAAAGTTCCTGCAAAAAATGAAAAATAAAAATCTGCTTTGCCCAAGAAAGTGCTCTGATACCACTTGTTATAAATCTGATATGAAAATATATTAGAATAGAAATAAGCCCAAGAAATAACAAGATCTAAATATAGATAGAAATTCTTCTTTATTGATCAAACCCTTAAGGTAGGGCAACACCATACATTCACTCCTTAAGGAAGGAGAACACTCCATAAGCCATATGCCTATTCATACAATATTCCTTGACATCTCTCAATGGGGAGTCTCTAGCCTCTATATAGGCCTCATACATACAATACCATGGGTCATTACCATGGTTCCCTCAATATCATCTATCTAATACCATGGGATTATTACATTATTGCTAACTACTTGTGGTCTCTTACATGATACAGGTTAACCACCGTATTTATTACCATGGTCCATCCCATTATTACATTATTCCCTTGGGTACCTCCCTCTGTACGCCATATTATCCCCCCTAGGTATACTACACGTGCCCCTGTAATTACTCTTACTTTGTATCTACCCAGATTCACTTAAGTATTGGTTACTTTAACATGCATTATAGTTATCTTCGCGTAAACAGATATTCCTTCTTGTGTTCATATGACAAAGTAAAATACATATATTCGCACATCAATATAGCATTACTTCATACTCCAGTATTCAACATAACATAATCACAAAATTCATAACAGAAATAAAATAACGCATACATAGATAATTGCAGAATATTCGTCTTTATTAATAATCCAGATTTCTAGTACAGACTTTCACTGTCCTGTGCACACAGCTGCAAGGGTCTGTGCACTCAGCTACAGACTTCTACGTTAGGCCTTTGTGCACTCAGCTCCAGAGCCTCATCCTACACTAAGACTCTTCGCTCTTAGCTCTCATAGACTCATACATAAAACATAGCATTAAAACTACTCCACTAAAAACTTCCTTAGACTCTTCTAAGACTCCCCTTTTATACAATCCCATGGTTCATGGACCATGGGTAGGCCTCTAAAGCCGACATGACTTATACAAAAGAATGGTGGAAAACCCTTAGTAACTCTTTACATCTTCGCGCTCCATGGCCACAAAATGTGGAGACTTCACATTCTTTACACAAAACTTGGGCCTTTAGCCCCAAAACTTGGGTGTTTAACCCCAAAATTGACCCCAGAGGACCCATTCCCAACAGGCCCCCAACACAAATATGGTGACTCTCCCTCGAGTCACTCTGCTGGCACAGAGATCTTATCATGAAGACCTCCCAGCTCCACTTGTACCACAGCGACTTCGGTGGTGCACTGTGTTGCCGCCTACTTCATCTGCTTGACCAACTGCTCTGTCGTTGGCTCTGCGCCATCTACCTATACCTTTTGCTATATTTCATGGAGACTAGCCAATTTTCCTTCAATGGTGGTCATGAGCACATATGCTTTGTCTATCCAAGGCTCTATTTTGGCCTTGAGGACGCCCTCTTTGCGCTGTACTGCATCCACCTGCTCCTTTAGCACCTTTGCCTCCTGCAATTTTGCTAGACTCTGCGTAAGGGTCACGGTGCACGTCGTCACTTTGACTTCATCATATCTCTACTACAACTCCCAGCCCTCTGTTTCCAACCTTTGGAAGGTGGGATCCTCCTGCAAATTGGTAATCACTTCGAGAGCTTGCTCGAAGAGCATTGTGGACTCCTTCATTGCGCTATCTACAATGGCTACTACATCTCTAACAGCGGCCTCACGCTGCTCCTTTACCTCTGGCAGAGTCGAGGGCTGGTCCCTCCACAAGTTCTGTGATCTTAAGGTTTAGGTCCAACTAAACCTTGGCTAGCTCTGATCTCGCTTCGGCCACTCTAGTAGTGAGCTTCCGAATTCATTCATCCACTAGCCCATCTTCAGGAATATCCAGCTTGGGGACAGACCTGCATGCCTCCGCCACTACCTTGGTAGTGCTCTCATTCTTCATCGTGATAACCTTAAAGAGATCGATGGCAGAAGTCTTCTCAGAAAAAATTTGGGTGTTGTTCACCTTCTGCTCACTGATGGCGTTCCTTCATTCCCCACAGTTCCCAAATCACACAACTCCCCAACCTGGGCAATGTAGTTTATAGTCTCGTGCCTCCATTCAGCTGCCTAGAGCACCAAGACTGTGCTTCCACCATGTATTCATCTAGCTGGATCACCGATGTATGGCTTCAATTGGCTACCATTCACTCGCCCAGGGAATGGTTCTCCATTCAACTTTACCAACTGAACTGCTCCACCATTAGTAATCTCCTTGATGACATATGGCCCCAACCAACGCATCTGAATTTTTCCTAGAAATTTATTAAACTTGCTATCATATAATATAACTAAATAATTTACCTTTAAGGTGAGCAATTTGATGTGTCGATCATGCCATGCCTTTTCATGCTCCTTTTAAACTTGTTGAGGGAATCTAGCTAGAAATCTATCTTCTTCAAGCTCTGTTAGCTGCGCGAGCCTATCCTCCAGGGCTCCGCGATCCGTCATTCCTATGAATGCAGTTATGCACACGCTAGGTACAATGTACTCCATTGGCATCACATCTTCCACTCCATAAACCAGTCTGAACATTGTCTAGTCAACTTCTTGCAAGTCGTTCTATAAGCCCATAGCACCGTGGGCACGTGAACCCAGTTGTTTCTTTGAGCATTTCAAACTTTTGTGAGTGTGCTCTCAAATATTTTATTAAACACTTCCACCGTCCCATTAGCCTGCAGATGATATGGCGTACTCTTCTGATGGTAGACCTGAAATTCCTCTGTCATCGCGCTAATCGTCTCATTAAGAAAGTGTATATCACGATCGCTCATTAAAATTTTTGGACAACCAAACCTTGTCAGCACGTACTCAAAGATGAAGTTGGTTTTTTTCACACTTGTACAGTCCTTCACAAGTTGTGCATCCACCCATATTGTGAAGTACTCAGTCGTGGTGATGATGTACCATGCACCCGTCTTCTTCCCTGGAGGTTGAATTGGTCCTACAAAGTCAATAGCCCACTTCTTGAAGGGCTGTAGCGATATCTGTGGATTCAGTGGAATCTCATCGTTACGCAAGGGTCTGACTATCCTTTGGCATGCGTTGCATGCCCTACAATATGCTTTTGAATCTTTATGCAAGGTCGGCCCCCATAACCTAGTGCGTAGAATCTTCTACGATGTTGCTTTTCCTTCATAATGAACTCTTGCGGCTCCGCTGTGAGCCTCAATGAGGATGTTGTTTAATTCAAACTCTAGCACACAATGTCACAATATTTCATCTGATCCCATTTTTTACAAGTGCCCTGCAATGATAGAAAATTCTGGCGCGCACACCACCAGTTCCTTCTTCTGTTGGCTTGTATATCCTTCCGGAGTCATACCTGTCATCAGGTAGTGTATAATATCTTCAAAGTGGTTGTCTGCGATGTGTACTATAAAGAGCTGCACATTAGGTAGTCATTTGGTGAGCACCAGTATTGCAGCAATAATGCTGCAACTCATGGGGCTTCCTACTTTACTTTTATCAACTCGGTAGTTCGTAACAAACTTGGAAGCGACGGTGTTGTATGCACAAGTACTAACTCTCACTGCAGGCTGCCACTTGGTCAGCAGGTGCAAGATCACTGGGAGCTTAGCCAACTTCTATGAATTCTCAGAATAAGCTTTTAGCTATGATGAAAGAAAGCTATCTCTAAAGAGGCTATTCTAGTTGTAGAAAGAGAAAGAAGACTGAATTGTAACGCAAACCCTAGCAAACCCTAATTCTTCCAACTAACCCTACTTTTGCAGAAAAAGATATGAAAATTGATGAAGTGAGTGCCATTGAATATTGAAAAGGTAAATTACATCTATTCAGGGCTATTCCTAGAAGAAAATGAAGAAAGAACATCTTTTTGTGTTTTTACGTGTTTTATGTGAAATTGTTATGCATGAGCTTTTTCCTATTTGTGACTGTGGCGGAGGTTTGGTGGCGATGGAGGGTGGATTTGGTTTTTGTGGAGGTGTAAGAAGGTGTGGAGGGGTCTTAAGAAGCCTCTGGTAACCTTCTAAAGACTTCCCCTACAATCAGACTTCGAAAAATCACTCACAGGAAATTCTACAGGGGGCTGCAGGGGATCTACAAGAGGTTCTACAGGAGGAAGCCGAGAGCTAATTTTAGAGGTTTTAAGAGCAGAAATATGGTGGGAAAGGGTGGATGAGAACTAAATGGATGTGTTAAGGTGCCTGGATCTTGTCGAGGAGGATGAAGATGGAAAGTGACAGTTGGATTTGTTCAAATGGCAAGAAGGAAGCTTATGGGAAGGAAATGCAGAAATTAGGGCAGACTTTGGGAAATGTTGTGAATGGCTTGTGAAGCTTGTGAGAAGTGGTTGGTGCTGGATTTTCTATGGATTCATGGGGAGCTGAGGTGTCCTGCAAGAGATCTACACATCTGCTACTGAAACTAAACAAAACAAAGACTAGATATACCATAAAAACAGAAATATTGTTGAGTGACCTAATTTCTGAACTAGAACAGAAAATGTTGCAGAATAACCTTTGAAAAGAAGAGCATGTAACAAGAGAGCTATGATAAAAATAGGAAATAATCTTGGCAACTAAATCTTATACAATACATCAACTTCCAATTCAAGTCATCACACTAGAAATTGCATGGAAAAGCAAGACTGTGTTTTCGGTGGCAGCAATGATGCCATAACCTTAGTTCATGATCCCAGGAAGGGAGAAAAAAGATCAGGGCCTGTTGTTTTACTTTTTAAATCTTAACCTACCACTGTATGAACCTACTTCAACAAATGAAACAGAACAACTATGCAAACCGTCAAAAGAAACCTATCTAAAACAAGGTAAAATAAATCTATGTAACAGAAATTAACTCATGAATGGAAGAAAAAACATACAAATACACAGCAAGAGGTGTTGAGAACTTGGGTTGGGCCCTAACCCAAGAGCTTCAGCCCTCTGAAAGAGATCAGTGCTGGCTCAAAAAATATTTCATCTTCATTATCAAAAAATAATAGTCACATTACATGAACTGTCCTAAAAAAGGAAGCTTGAAAATGAGCTACACAACAGTTTAAAAAAGTACGAGAATTTTACTAATAACTGGCTAACCTACTAAGACTCTAAGCCCTCCTACTTATACAAATGGAGTTCCCCAACATTCCTCCTAAAATCAAGGGACTCAGCTTCCCAGAACTAAAGATGAACAACAGTCCTTCTTGACTGGCTCGGCTGTCGTTGCATGCATCGATATAGCTGTTTTGTGCTCCATGTTTTTGATGGAGGACTCGAGGTGAGGGGTCATTAATGAAGGAGACACCCCCTACAAATCCTCTTCCCTGTTTCCCTCAAATATTGGCTGCCAAATGCTCATAAACCCCTTCTCTTTGTCCAAAATTGACCAAAAAATATGCATAAAGTAAACATTAGACTTCATGGCAAAATGAATAACCCAATTCACTCTATTAGTAGAAATATAATCAAAAACATGCAATAAACTAATGAGAATTGTAGATTAAGATGAGTTAGGAGGCCAAATGAGCCCATATAATTACCCATTTATGGGGCTCATCATCACCCCCCTACTGAATGGGTTGCTCATCCTTTGAGCAACTAATCCATCTCCTCATCCTTAATGGACCTGATGACCTCCCTGGCATTCCATGCCTCAAATGTGAGATCTTCTTCCCTATCATGGAATCTAGCCTTTTCATCCACCTTTTCCCGCTGTTGTTTTTCTTCTTCTTCCTTTGTGCCTTCTAGTAGTCCTAGCAATAGTGGTGGACTCAACTTTAGACCAATCCATTGGGCTTCCAGATTTTTGCATAGAGTGCTTGTACAGGGACATGCTCCTTAGTGCTTCTTTCATTCTGGTTGGGGAGTGATACTCCCTGATTTGTAGGCTATGTGGTAGTGTGTTCCACCATCTCAAGAAGGCATGCATGCAATCCTCCCCAAGCAATCTCTCCATATCTTCAAAATGTGCAATAGCCTACTCTTGCTCATTTATGTATTTAGTAGCACTTTGAGGATCAGCCACAAGTTTTTGTGGGTGTCAATGAGAGCCAGTGGGTCTGATGGTTCTGCTCTAATCATCAGAGGTTCATTTTTTTTCTTTTCCATTAACTTTTGTGTCTCTGCTGCTCTTTTGTCCTCATGTCTCATCCAAGATGCCATGGCCATCAACTGCAAATCACTTAAACTTGCATTAGAGTCCCATAGGTTCATGTCAGTAAGGACCATGTTATGTAAATAAAACTCTGCCAATTTCGCCTTGTCCTTTGCTGAACTATTTTCACACAAATTTAGGAACTGTCCATAATCCTAGAAAGGTATGGTGCCCCTTTAGGCCAGGGTTTTGATCTAAAATTGGAGCAACTGGTCCTTAAGGTAGGCTGCATATGACTTAGCTAGTTGTCTGCACTGTAGTGCTTCCATAGCCTAGCTGGCCATGCAAGCTAATTGGGCTTCTCTTTCCTATAGTTGTCTTCTCAATATTAATACCTCAGTTTCTACCTGGGTTTCCCTTCCTTGCAGCTGGTCACTTAACACTTTAGGTTCTACCGGGGCTTCCCTTACTTGCAACTGATTTCTTAACATCCCATCCTCTGCCTGAGGTTCCTTTTCTTACGTCTGCTTCTTTAACTTTTCATTTTCTGCCTGAGGTTCCTTTTCTTGCAGCTGCTTCCTTAACTTTTCATTCTCTTCCTCCAATTGAGCTCTTCTGATGCCTTCTGTATGCCTGACAGTGCTCAATTCTTGGCCCATTTCCCTCAACTTGTTCTGCATGTGCCCAATGTCTTCTACTCCTTTTGATTTTGCAATTTGCATCCATCTGTGGCTTCTGACCCTTTATTTTTCCAATTCAAAGAATAGTGGGATTGCAAACTTATGTGGAATAATTCTTCCTCCCTCCAGATAATTGTCATAAAAGCTAAAACTAGGTTGAGGGTCAGGTTTTGGTATTTCTTTTGCCTTATTTTTCTCCTTGGTCTGTTCCTCTGCCTTTTGCCCAAGATTTTTTGTCTCTTTTAGCTTTGTCAATGTCTCCTATAGAGCGGTCTCTACCTCCTATAGGATTGTTTTTGAGCCCTGTAGTTTGATCTTTTCTCTCCAAGTAGAGGATCTAGGGTTTCCTCTTTCATAAGTAATGGGGGATTTGGATGGAGACTCCTCCTTTTTGGCAGTAGGGGAATCTTCAATGATGATGAGTTCCTTTGAAGGTGGCTGAGGCTTCCCCTTTTTTTATTCTGGTGCTCTTTCGAGCGTTAAAGTACATGGATGGTTGTCTTTCCCTTTTTCCTTTGGGCTTGGCAGGAGTACTAAGTGCAGCAAGAACAGCTGCTGCCTCCTTTTCTATTGTCTCAAGAGACACTTCTTCCTATTGTGCTTCTTCTTCTTCATCTGTTGTCTTTCTTGTTTCTGTTGGTTTTTCTTCTTCTCTCTCTGATTCAGTTTTCTCCTCTTCTTGCTTAGCTTCTTCTTTTTCTGAAGTAACCTTTTTCTGACCTATCTTGGGCTTCTTCCTTTTGGTTCTAGGCCTCTTATTTTTCTCTGTTGTGGTTTTATTCTTTTTTTCTTTTGACTCTTTCTTTTTTCCTGCTTTAGGCTCATCTTTGGTGGTGTCGTGCTTCTCTTTTTCTGTCTAGCTTCCTCCTTCTTCCATTTGAGTGTCTTTTTCTTCTCCATGGATTTCCTACTTAGTTTCTCCTTTTTGTTCTTCCTCTTCACTCTCAGAAGTACTGAGGTCATAAGTGAGGGCCTTTATATCATCTTCCTTGGTCATATTCCTGAAAATCTCCCAGGCTATGGGAATTGTGAAAGTGTGGAGGGCATCTTCCACCAGTAATTTGATTATCCCATTGTGAGCCAATTGGTCTGGAACCCCTGCCTTCAATTTGGTGCTAGATTCTATTAAGGATTGGAGGAGAAAATAGGGAATATTGAGTTTCCTAGATGCAAGAAGGTCCATGCCATATCTTAACTCATGTAACAATCTGAAATGATACCCATAAAATATGTTGTATCTTCCTTCACAGGAGATGTATTTCATAATCTGATAACTGACCTCATCCCAAGGGTAAGGTATACTTGTTCTCCTGACACCATTCTTGACCTCCACGGGATGTTCATTAGGTTGGAAAAAGGTCTTCTTGGCAACTTGGCCTAGTGGTTTTTCTTCCTTGCTCCAGGGTCGGCCAAGTGGGAGACTGGTAATCCTGCTAATGAATTTTGGGGTGATTTCTATAGTGAGACCCATGAAACTGACTGTGGCATGAGTTTTTGAGTATGGTTTGAAAGACAAGATGAATTCTGTCACTTCTTCATCATACCCCTGCAGCTTTTCAAAGAAGGGCATCCAATTTGCTCTAGTAAAAATAGCCACTGCCTCTGGATGTTTATGTAGTTTGTTTGAGTTCAAGGGTTCCTTCCTCATAAATCCCCCTGTCATGATGTTCAGAGACTGCTGGAATATCTCAGGTGAGGAGGAAGGTAGCAAGCTTTAACCCCAAAAATAAAGGAACAAATAAGGTTTTCTTTGTCAAGAAATGGAGAGTATTTGCTCTTTTTGTTTTTAAAACCCAAATGCAATTTTCCTCGGTTCTTGAAGCTTGTATCATTTTGAGGAAAAAAATTTGAAAAACAAAGAACATAAAGAACTATGTTTTTTTTCTTCCAGAAGAAGCAGACCACCAAATACAAATTCACTCTTTGCAGAAATAATTTTGCTTAAAGTTGCATCATCACGTTTTGTAGGAGAATACCATGGAGGAGAAACAGACAGACTATTTTCTCACTTCTCCTTCCCTCTTTTTTAACTCAATCCCTTGCTTGGAATCACATCATCCTCTGTATATACGGAAATGCAAGGTGGGTTTTCACCGAGCCTACCTTTTTCAACCCGAATATGAGAGAAAATCCCATTTTTTCTTCTGTATTGCTGCTCACTTGTCCTCCTGTAGAAAGGCTCCTGTAGGACTCTGTTTCCGCTCCTGTCGAGCTCGATAAGTGGAAGGGTTCTGAAACCGGTAGGGGGTGACTATTTCGAGCTCTGGAGGTAGTAGGTGTTTGGTCAATTTAGTGTGTTCGAAATTGCTACATTAATTTGTCAATCCGGGATTTGTAAGCTGACGAAGTGTGGTGCACTATATGTGCAAGATAACCTATCTCTTACTTTTTGTCGTTTTTGGTTTTTTTATTTTATTTTTGGGTTTATCTTTGTTGATTTCCTAATGTGAGATGGAAATTCTAAAAGACAAGTATGGATATAAATGTTCAAGGCAATGATGTCCTTTATAATGATTTCCAAAACTTCAAACTTAAAAAGGGGTTTAAAACATGCAATGATAAAATTAATTCCTAAAAGAAAATCAAAATGTGCCACTATACTAGTCAAACAAACAGTGAACTATTGATCATGAAACCATTATCCCTGCTGCTGTCTAAATACAAAAGAAACTGTACTAAAAGAAATCCAAAAATTGCAAGTAAAGTAAAGCTAAAATCAAATTACATCAACTCATATTCTGACCCCTCGCCATTAGTCTCGCTATGGCTTTCGGATGTAATCATAAACAACTTGAGCAATCTGATATCTAATTTGTAGAAAAGTAAACTAATATCAAATTACACACTCATACTTCAATCCCTCACCATTAGTCTCGTTCTGGCTTTCCGAGGTAACTGATAATGACATGAGCAATTTAATATCTAATTTGCAAAAAAATAAACTAATATCAAATTACACAATCATACTTCAATCCCTCACCATTAGTCTCGCTATGGCCTTTGGAGGTAACTGATAATGACATGAGCAATTTAATATCTAAACCAACTAATAAAACCAATGAACAGAACTAAAATAAACAAAAAAGAGCTGGAATTAAAAACTAAGAAATGTAAGTCAGCAGAAAGATAAAACTGATTCCATGTCATTAGTCATTGTAAAACTATGTGCAAATGCTCAGGCTGCCTACTATAATCTGGAACAAATACACTGATCAGCATTAACAACAATGGAAAGCATGTAAAATTATGGAAAAAAATAAAACGTTAGTACCATAAGAAATGCAATATATACAAGTGAATAACTATGGAATAATGAATGTAAAAACACAACATGAAACTATACAGCAATAAACAAAACCTCAGCGTGTACAGGGGCCCTCTGCACAACCTTAGGCGACAACTATCAACCACGAATTATGCTCAGAAACAGAGTCTTCTCATATATTCAGAATGCAGTCATAACGATGAAACAATGTCACGGCACAGTGGGCTCGTTAACAGTCAACAATACATTACAAAAAGACTAACTATGATGTGTATGGAGATGCATTATTTATAACAGAAGGCTACATAACTGATTTCCTAAAAATTGCGCTGACAGAGGACACGTGAATGACAACATCCACGGATATAGCATCATGGCTGCCGAGAAGATGTAATCTAATGAAAGCGGCTTGTTGGATTTACATCGTGAGAAGCCTACAGGTGTCAGCGTGCCTCTAGAAGTCTAGAAACGGTCACAGAAGTCTTTACATGCTTGAAATGGAGTCCTGTTGCTGTAGGACTTCTCGTGTTTGACCACCGCTTGACCCCCGTTGACTACGGCCTCCTTTGATGAATCCAGCTAGACCAATGGGACACGAACCATGTCCACATCATTTCCAACTGGCCCATGTGGCTCGATCTGCCTAATGATACCTGCAATGTAGACTTTAACAAAAACAACTGCGGAAAGTTGACCTAGCTGCGGAAAGTGACAAGATTCCACAGCTCATAAGAAAAAATCTAGTTCAAATAGAAACACAAAGACATAGTCAAGAAACCACTTTAATTTCTCTTTTACAACTAATATGCAATGATATTGAAAGCTTAGGAGGTTCAGGTAAATGGAAAGAAGCTAGAAAAAGGTGTAGGAAAGATGCAAGTTTGGGGCTCAACAGTAGGTAGCTCGTTGCAGTCGAGAGCACGACGATTCAAATGAAAACAAAGGTGGTGAATGTTTTCGAGGGTGCGTACTTAAGTTTACGGGAGCATGTTGTGGTGATGAGGTGAGGTGGCAGGATTGGTACATTACCCTCATCTGGACCATTGATCTCTTACTTCAGTGTCATTATGAAACTTTCATGTCACTTGCTCACAAACCTTTCCATCATTCGCGTTGGACGCCGCCACTACCTGCTCTGAGATTTCTGCGAATTGACTGAACACACATGCCAAGTGCACCCACTGAGTGCTATTTGAATTGGCTGAAGGTGGCTAGTTAGCTGGCCGCCAATTTCTCTTAATCGTAACCATCTCATTTTTCCATGCAGTTTTCAAATCATACAATGCAATAGAGGAATGGGTTTAGTCACTTACGTGTAAGTCGCGAATTGCATTTTTCAGTGTTGCTGCATGCTCAGATTTTGGTGTTTTTTCATGGACTTCTGCTACTAGTGCCCGTGGCTTCTGGATTGTAGCTCAGCTACCTTGTACAGGTGACCTTCGATCGGATCTAGCCCCTTGCATATTTATATATATCTACAACTGCATTGTCCCTGCTTCTGGAGCTTTTATTTTTAAGGGGATCAGCAGCTACAAGAATCCTACAAGAATTCATGTAGCTGCTTCTCCCTTTGAAAGTTTTAGCTAAGGCTAGTGTAGGAACTTGAGAGGAGTCTGTGGAAGATTCTGAGCATCATGGAAAAGCAGTTGGGATGGAGTAGGTAAGTGGTAGGGGTGCTGTTGTTTTGTTCTTTTTTCTTTTTGTAAAAAAATGATTTCTGTGTTTTATTTGCAGGGAGGAGAGAAATGATTAGGAATGTGGTTGTGTAGGTATGGAATGGAGAGGTGTGATGATCGATGGCTGCAAGATGGCCCTGTCATGCGGAAAGAGTTAATCTTGCGGACAAAACCAACCTCCCTAGAAGCCTAAGACTTTCTAGTGACAAACGAGACAATTAAGAGCAATCCTTCTCTAAACATGCATTTACCATACAATAAATCAAGTGTTTAGATAATACCTGTAGTCCAACGCTGTTGTAGTAGTCCAGCCTCGTTGATCTGGATGAGCTCCTCCTTCACTTCGAAACCTGCATTCACTAACAATCAAATGATTAAATAGCACCTGAATATCCCATAAAATAAAACATATTCAACATACAGACCAAGGAGTATATGAAACAACTCATTAATAACAAATTGTTGAGAAGAATGGACTTATTTGTATTAATAGGAAAAAAAGAAACCATTACAACCTGAGCCTTGGTGTTGTGCAAGTTCCTCCCAGGGTCCAGCAAGAGTTTTCCTTTACTTTGATAAGCTCACCCACTTCCAAATGAAACAAGAAAGGATGGGAATCTCTCCTCACAAGCTTCTACAAGGAAGTCCTAATTCCAGCAGCATCTACCCTTTACAATGTTCA
>APFE030438780.1:3406-100663 GCA_000404065.3 Pinus taeda
CATTCCATACTTGGGTGGAATATCAGCTACCACCACATCCATGAGAATTGTCTTGGCTAGATATTGGACTAATGATACACACAGATCCTTGATTAAGCCTAGACACCGGACCTGACTGGAATCAGAGGAAAATAGGTCTTTGTATGGCCTTGTGATATCTAGGTCCAACTTTTCCATGATAGATTTTGGCATTAGATTATGGGAAGCTCCTGAATCAAACATTGCATTGTGAAGCACAGTGTCATGGATGTTTAAACTCACATAGAAGGGAGGGACCCCTCCATCTACTGATTTACCATTTTCTTCAGGGCCGAATATAAATTATGGTTGGTCATCAAGGATGTTCACTGAATCTTTGTTTTTTGAAATTTGTAGTGATATGCTAATTTGTTCTCTAAAAACATCATGCCTAGCCAATTCAGATAATGGGATGGATACTTTTAACTTACTTATTTCAGCCTCCATATTAAAGGGTTCTTCTGTTTGCATTTGGACATTTTGGGCAGCAAGGTTGTGTTTTTCAACTAGGTTTTCAACAACTGCCTCTTTTACTGGAATGTTATGATGAACTGGAGTTACTTGCTCACCATATTTCAAAGGTTCCTCTACAATTTCTCTGAGTGGAGAAACAGATATAGGGTGCTGTTTTGATTTATCTTTGTCTGAAACATCTTCAACTATTGGACTATTTGGACTGGAAGTTGATTTAGGGATGTTTGGTATATGAGAGTCCTTAAGTTTGGTTTTGGTAGGTTGCTTGATTGTCTTCTGCTTGGGATCATCAGGGATGTCTATTCTCCTACTTCTCAAGTTGTACTACTTGTGGACTTCATACACAGCTGTTTCATACCCTTGCTTAAAATCAAAGGATTCCCCTGATTTCATTTGACACTGACTAAGAGTATGAGCCTCTTGATATTCTTGAGTTAGAAAAATTGGTTGGACACTATTGAGACTCATTAGGTTAATGTGGGGGTCCTCTGTTGGTTCACTAGATGTGGAAGCTTCTGCATAGTTTTCTTGGAAGGGGGGCCTTATGTTTTGGTCTAGACCAACTTTTCCTATATTGAGGTTTTGATTTGTTCTAAAGTTTGGATTTCTTGCATTTTTTTTTGGTTGGCTTTCCCATGAAGATTTCCTTTCAATAGTTTCCACTCTATCTCCCAGCCTATCCATGCCCTTAATGATTGCATCAATTTTTTGTTCAAAGGCAGATGGTTCTTCTTTGAAAGTTGTTCTTCTTTCAGATCTAGCTCGATTTTGTTTAGAAATCAGATTGGCTTCAATGCTCACAGCTATGCTCTGCATATCTTCAAGGCTAGGAGGATCTCTCTCCCTAAGGTAGTAAGCCATGTTTGAGTCAAATCCATCAGGGAATTTGATCAATGCTAAGTCTGATGGTGGTCTAAGATTTATTGGAATAGCAAGGTATGTATTGTTGAATCTAGCACAATAATCTTGGACACTCTCCTGTGGGCCTCTCTTCAAGTTCTCATATTCTATTAAGATGTGTAAAGGGTTTTTTTTCTTTTCCCACCTGTTTAGGAAAGTCTGATAAAGGGCATCTGGATTAGCTATTGTGTTTGCAGGGAGTGACCTAAACCATGTCCTTACATCACCAGTTAAGCTCTGGACAAAAATTTTCATCCTGACATCATTATCATCAATCTCATAGTTTTCAAAATAGTCTATCATCCTCTTGGTATGTTGTTGAGAAATGTAAGTGCCAGTACCATCAAAATAGGTAATTTTTCCCTGGTTACCCTCAAGCATAGCCCCTAGATTGGCATGAAACTACAGGGGGGAATATCTATTTGCCATATTAGCAGGGAAAAGTGGGACAACTGGAAGCACAGGGATAGCAGCTGAAATAAGTGTTGTGGATGGAGGGGTGGAAAAGAGATTTTGGAGTGATAAAGGTGAGCTGGAAGAAGCTACAGCAATAGGAAGAAGGGCTTGATATTTTTTTGTAGTAGGTTTAATTTGAATGGGTTTCTGTTGAGGTGTTTCAAGATTTGAATCAGTAGAACTCTATTGATTTTCTGGTTTCCTAAGGCTCTTAGAAATTAAATTTGGATTGTCAAAACTGGCTGGAGGATTTGGGTCTAGGTTTGACCTTGTGTACCAAGTTTTCTTCTTTGGAGCTAGCTTCTAAAGTATGTTTTGGTATTTTCTGGGAATACTTGGAGGATACAAGTTTTGACAATATCTTGAAGGAAGCTACTGAAATGTAGGAGGATTTGGGCTTTCCTTTAGGTAGGTTTGAAACAAGGATGGCCAAAAAAATCTTTGAGACAACTGTTTAAAATATAAAGCTAAAACTGGAGTTAGACTAAAGTAGCTTTTATTTACTCTTATGATTGCATAGCAAAGACATTTTCAAAGGTTGCCTAGCTGACTTTAGGCTCCATCTATAGCTTCAGAGATTAGACAGTAGTAACAGACATTCATTTAGTTCCTCAGTGGAGTTTCTAATGATGATATCACTCAGGTTGTTCCCCAAAACTTGTGAGAAAAGGGAATATGGCCGAGGTAACCACTAACCAATCTTTTAGATGCAATTTCTAGCCAAACTGCATCCAGAGAGGCTCTTCTTTTATAATTTAACTTTGTTTTTTGAAGTTTTTATGCTAGTTATGATGTGCAGAGTTTTGTTTTAAGTTTGTTTGGATGGTGATTTTAAACAGAGCTAGGATGCAAGTCTGAAAGAGTTTATTCCATTGGGCAATGGAGTCTATGAAGATGGACTACTGAGTGTGTTTTTGTGATGATGGGCAATACTAAAGAGCGAGATAATTAGTTTTGGAACAATATTGAAAGATAGAAATTGATAGGATGTAAGCCAGGGGGTAAAGGGCAGTGAAGAATCCTTTATCATGGTGGCAGAGGGAAGGTGCATGAATATTTTCAAGGAGCAGTGAGGAATTCCTTGGCAATTTTCAAAGGGAAAGAATTAGTGGAAACAAAAGCATCTAAGAATTTCTGTTTATGCTAGTTCTGGAGAAAACATAAATAATAGCAGGAACTGAACACAAAGTGTATTTAAACAAGTTCCAGGCTATTCTTTTTCCATGTTGTTAAGATTTATGGAACATATATGAAATTTGCAAACATAGAAAACAAAAAAAACACAGTTTAGAATAACTTATTAAGCCAAGGAAAGACACGGGAATTCTGTAGCACAACCCATAATCATCAAATCCACATTCAAAAGGTCCAACAGCAATGTATTTCAACAGCCTTTATATTAGGAAATATCAGAGTTACACCGCAGTCCAAGAGGAGAATCACCAACCCCGAATACATTCCTTGGGGGGTATTTATGCAAAAAGAGAGTTACAAAATATCTTGTGGATAAGATATGAAGTAATAACTTCATTCACCTACTCTGACAGAGGAATAAATGCATAAATAAAGGTAGGAGTTATTGTGGCTATGCTGGCTGCTTTATCTGACAAGATATTTTTTACTTTTCAACCTAGGAATTCGGCTGGTAGTTGTGTCTTTAATTTGCATTCCTGTATTGTTGTCCTGGTCCTTTCACCTGCTCTTGATTTAGCTTTAATGTGTCCTGATCCTTACTTGAGCTCCTTCCTTCATATCTGCCACGTGTCTTGCTATTTGACCAAGTGTACATAGGCAGAAAGATCCAAATTACCTAGGTAAAACTTCCAGCATACTCTGCCACCATTGTTCTGTAGGCAACTGATGTCTTTGTAGTTTCACAAGTGTTTCATCAGCCTCAGTATACCTGTAAAAATTAAGCTTTACTTCAAAAATATGATTTATTTCATGTTCTATATAAAAAAAATTTCCAAATTGTCATATAAACTCTGTCCGGAAGGAGGTCCTGTGTCTTCTGAAGAGCTGGATGATGCAGTGATCTGATTTGTTACATACATGTTTACCCTGTGAGCATATTGTTGATGTGATAACAGTTTTTTATTGCTTGTTAGTAAAATGGGTAAACCCTTCTGCTGCAAGATTGTGAATTTCTCTGTGAAGGCATTAATGTCCATCCGCATCTCTTGACACTTCCTTTCCAAAATCTGTACAAAAGTTCTCATTATTAGCACCTTCTTCACTGTCAAAATGGTGCCTGTCCTGTCCAAGATATCCAAAGCTCCTAGTTGTTCTTTAGCATGGGTATTCAGAAAATGGATCAACCTATTGGCCTGCTCAAGAATATTTCCCAATGATGCCTTGGCCCTTTGAATTTTCTCTTGTGCCCTTCCTATGAATTCAATTTGTTCATAGATTGTTTGAATTGATAGCCATTGGTCAGTAATGGACTGGCCAATCTTCATCCACAAAATCATTTTCATTTCTGCCAAAGGTTTATGCAAGGTGAAATCCGTTTCCAATGATTTCACCTTATTCTCTAGGGCCTTCACCTCTCTGGTCTTCTATGCCACTGTTATTTTTGACTTGTCATAGCTCACCTCTAGCTTAGCTAGTCTTTCTTTTGCCTCCTTGAGCTCTGACATTTGAGCTTCTAGCTCTTTCACTGCCTTCATCATTTCTTCCATCCTCATGTTGGTCTATGGCTCTGTTGTTGCTGTTGTTGTAGCATATGTAGTTGTTGTACCTATTGTTGGAGCTTGGCTCAGTGGGAGGGATTGCTGCTGTGTCTGTGCGGGGAGCAGAGACAATTGTTGGAGTTTTTTCAGGTGGTTGGGAGGTGAAAACTCCCTACTTAGCTTGCAATGCTTTCTCTAACTCTTGCTCTGTCTGTATTAGCCTTTGATTCATTCTCATCAACAAATCCATTACATCCTCTTCTGCTTTTTCTTGTGCTAGTTTTGTTGTTTGTGGATGCATGGTGACATGCAGCTTCAATTGCTTTCTAAGGGTAGCACTTTCTTCCTCCTTCTTCTTTCTCATTGCTTTGATGCCCTTGGCATCGTTGGGATCATGTTCCAACTCAATAATTATTTCTTCTAGAGTCTTTATTCTGTTGTCTTTGGCTAGAGAAGAGATCTTCTCCAAATCCAATTGAGCAGATGTATTACTTAATGACTTCTTTAATTGGTGGGCCGACATTGCCTTGTTTGCCAATGTAGCATAGACCATTTCACCCGTTTGTTTGTGCAATTCTATTTGGTCCATTGGGTGTATATCTTTGGCAAGGACCTCTAGATTGGTCCTTATGTAGTCAGCTACAGACTGTGGTTGTTGAACCTTGGGCTTGAAATGACTTAAGATCATTTTCTCCTCCTTGATGTCATAAGCTGCCATTAGTCTATGCTATTTGGAGGGTGTCATCTTGAGAAATTGATCATACAACTGAATTATTAATGACTCATTTTGAGCCTTAACCTCCATAAATGATTGTTTGATATTTGATCGTTTCCTAGCTTGTGACCTTGAGGAGGAGACTTCCATTCCATGCTACCTCTCCACTTCTTGTCTGTGAGAGCTAGCGGAAGTCTATTGGCTAACGGCGCTCTCTCCTCTTGTGCTTTCAGTGATTTCTTCCACAATGTCCTCTTCAAGTAGAGGATCTACCCTTTGCCTTTTGGCCTCTTGCTATTCTATTTACCCACTTGCAGGTGTGGTCTCTTCTCGGTCTCTTTTCTTACTTCTCTCCTCAAGAAGAGGAGTCTGCAGTGTTGGTACTTCTGGTGCTTATGCCTGTAGTGAAGGGGCTTGCCCTTGACTATGTTCTTTTGACGTAGTTGGCTGTTCTTCCATTGTTTCTTGCTCTGCAACTACCAACTCCTTGCCCTTTGCTGTCCCTGTTGTTGGTCTAGTCCTTTCCTAGGCAACTTGTTGTGAAGTTGTAGCAGTTGATGATCTTTCCCCAGTTTTCTTGGTATTTGGAATGATACCTGCCCAAAATAATTTAAGTCAAGAGTTTTTCCGAGATTTTTCATAGTTTGTTCCATTTTTTCTTCCTCAGTAAACTCTTCAACTAGTGTGCCCTCCACCCACTCATCTTGGTTGGCAAACTTTTCTATGTCAGGGATGCTGCAATGTTCATAGGGTGCTAGCCTATATTTTACCCTTCTTGCATTGATAAAGCCATTTAGGTCATAGGGTACCCACCAAAAGCTTCTCTTGAGTCTAAGTGTTTGACCCAATATTTTATCAGCATCCTTCCATCCCTCTTTATTGTTCATAACAAAGGGGCCTAACTGGTCTCTAAGTTTCAATCGGGCCTTTTTCTTTGTGCTATGGAAGTGACTCAGATCTAAGCTGATGAATTGCCTGAAATATTCCAAGGAAAAAAGTCTCATTGGCACATATCTGGGTAGCTTGTAGGGGCATAGCTCACAGCCATATATCCTCAGAATAGTGTGATTCTGGTAAAAGTACCAGTCACCTATTTTATAGTTTTTGGAGAGCTGTAGTATCTTTTGCATATCACATGTCAGTCTCGGAGGAGGAGTTCTCATCAGGAGAGAAGAGACTGGGTATAGAAACATATCAATAAACTCACAATAAGAGTAGGGAGAGCTATGACTTCATGAAAGATTCGGGTCCAAAAAATCACAGACCTCCTTTCCCCTTTATGGTCCAATTTTCTAATGGGGAATTGGAAGATATCTAGCTGACAATATAAGAACAAATGATAGATATAGGATGAATATTTAAAGATTCCCTCCCTGTCTAGCCTCAACAATTGGTCATGTATCTTGTTGGCAATAAATTTGGCATAGTTGTATTTGATAGTAGGAGGCTGCCCTGGGGTAAATATAGACATCATAACCAATATGGTTTCATCAATATGCTCACTTGTCTTGAACCCCAGAACAAAAGATATCATATCAACATTGAAAGAGGCATAGTGAAAAGGAGGTGGCTCCTTAGGCTGGCGATCTGCTCTCATAAACACTTGGGGAAATTATAGTTATCTCTGAGCTGGAGAGTTTGGGACCTTCATCCAGCAAGAATTTCATGGTAAGAGGAAACTGGAGGTGGGTTGGTTTGAAGTTCAGCATTTGATTTATAGAGTTAGGAGTAATATGAAAAAGGGTAGTTCCAGATGGAGTCTTAATTGCCCTGTTAGTTGGCTCATAGTTCTCACAGCATAGGTGAATTATCTCAGGGAATATATTCACAAAGGGGAGGTATTATATGGGTAGATTTGATTCCCATACGCCATAGACATCATCTTGGTTTAAGTAATTGTTTCTGAGCTCACAGACTGCTTGCAAATGGTTTTGGTAGCCTACTAGGTCTTGGATTAGATAGTCTTTATCAGTTAAGGGCATATGTTCCAATTCCTTGTGGGGTGCATTAAGAGGAGTGATGTTCAAGGCTACTGGACCTTCCATGGCTAAACTCTATTGCCTTTAAAATTGGAAATTTTTGGCTTTGTGTAAGCAAAATAGGGAAAACAATGGCTCTGTTGATTTCTCTGGGATTTTCACCGTTGAAACTGGTTTGTTGGCTTTAATTTAGCTTTGTGGATTGAAATTATCTGGAGAAACAGAACTTATGGGCTTCTTTGGCATAATGGGTGACAATTGTGGGCAAAAGGCAACTTTTGGGGTTTCTTGGAGAATTTGCAGGGCCGAACGAGCTCAATTTTAGCTCACTTCGCGGATTTATGGTGAATTTGGCAAGACAGAGGCTATGGTGGGTATTTTTGGTAGCAACATAGTGTTTCTTCTTCAAATTATAGGTGTTGTGGGCAATTTTACAGTGAAATCCAATAAAAATAGGGTTGGGAGCAATTTGTTGTAAATACCTTTTTTCTCGGCGGAATGGTCGATTTGCAGGTGACTAGGTGAGCTGGGTGGCCGAGCTGTGGAGTCAAAGCTGCTGGGTGGCAGACTTGTATGGCGAAAATGGCCTTTTGCGTGTAAATTAGCATGCACAAGTTGCATACAGAGAACAAAGACAAATAGGTAAAAACAATGTTTTCACCCCTTTTTACCCGAAATTTTGACTTTGGCGGGTGTCAGTGCGCTTTTTTCTGATGACGTCAGCATGATGTCATTTTTTCATGTAAGGGGTACAGATGATGACATGGCAAGTGGCGTGGCCTGTGACGTGGTGGGTGACGTCAATAGATGACATGTCGAGTGACGTCATTAGATGATGTGGGCATGATGTCAGCAGGGAGGCGGGGGGGTGGTAAGCGGTATTCCCCGCACCGCCTTTGGAGGAAAGTGGTATTGGGGGAGGGGGCTCTAAACACGTTGGGTGCCTGACATGCATCCTCGGTACGACAAAAATATTGCCCATCCCTCGGACGCTATATTTTGGCATGATAGGGCTTCTAATATCACCGACAGCCATTGGATCTGTCGATGATGATCAGACGGCTGGCGGGTAATGAAGGTGGCGGTGGGTTATCTGCGGGGGACCCACCTTAATATTTCGGGTTTTGTAATGTTTTGCGGTGTATTTGGTAGACTTTTGTTAAATGGGTTTCTTGGGGTAATAATGCGGGTTTCGGTTGTTTATTTAGCTAGAGGCTAAACAAGTCGCAATGGGGCACGTGGAGGGTTTTTATTGGCCTCGGGTGGACCAATAACTCCCGACAAAATGTTAACATATAGCTATAGTTAGCCAAGGGCTGGGGTATTAGATTTTTGAGGGATTTTGTGTGTTTGTACATAGTAAGGGAGGGGAATATACATAGGAGCTATATAATAGTGTTAGTAGGTTAATACGGCTATATGGAATGGATATGTATGAATTAGGCTAAGTTTATAGAGTGAAACTTAGGCATGGGGGGAATGAAAGGATACCAAGTTATAAAGTTTAGGAAACTTGGAGAAATGGAATAAAGACTTTTTACAGAGGAAATGTGGCTTGTTTTGCCTTGGTGAACACATGTTCACTTAGTTTTTCTATGAGATGAAGTGGACTAAAGGCAATGAGCAGATCTCATTGTCCTTGGGGGGAATGTTAGTAAGTGTTCCTTGGAAAAATGGGGACGAGAATTAGTCATGCTCCCTTTGTTTTGTAGCCACCTTGCCATGCTACCTTATGAGTTTTATGAGATGAAAACTTGTTGCAAAGGAGAAAATTGCTCATAAACTATGCTTCTATATCATCAAAACTGCCTACCCAACCTAGTATACCTAACATTTTCTCTTCATTTTCATTGGGTGCATTTGAACTAGCAAACCCTGATTCTTCTCTTTTCTTTTAGTTGTCCTCTTATCTAAACCTACCCTTATCTCTTCCATGGCTCAGATTTAGTTGTTGAGATCCTTTGCTTCTCTACCTAACTACTTGTCTGCCAAGCTTAAATTGTTTGTGCAGACCTTTATTCTCTATTCTAAGACAAGTAAAATTCAAACATGATCTAGCCAGGATTAGACTGTCTGGATATTCATCAATTGTGGCAAGAGACAACCACCTATACATAGTGAAATTCTACAAAATATGGAACCTTTGTAGCATGAAAATGATCAACGTAGTTGGCACTTCTCCAGTCAATCATGAAAAATGAAACCTATTGGTATAGGAACTAACAGCTATCTTAGAAACAAACAAGTTAAAACTACTTTTGCTTTCCTTTATGAAAAATAGACAAGAGGGGAACAAAGGGCACCAAACTTTGTCTTGCACTTGGTTCCTTGCTTGGTTCCTCTCCTTCTTGATAGATCTTTGCCACTCCTTCTTTGTCTACACAGCTTCAGAGAGCACCTCTGGAATCAAGGTAGCATAACACTATCAAAGAACAAAGATCTATAGTCATAAACAACACAGGACCAGATATGTATTGACCACACAAATGTATATATAATCAAACATACAAGAATGTGGAGGAAAACTTGAATAGCTTTATTAATATCAAGAATAGCAAGAGGATTACAACCAATTGTTCTGACCCAGCATCATCCTCCAGCAATAAATCCCTTCTTCACCTCAAGTAAAGCTTAGATCACCCAACACTATGATGTTACACCAGAAAACCAACAACACTTCTCTACAAGATACAAGATTCCAACCTCTAGATCTCTGTGATGAGGGATCCTTATATATATGATTGTAGGGGGGTGAGTCAACTTCTGGGATTTTGATTATTTTCCTCTCTCTGATAGTTCTTGATTCCACTTGGAGATTGATGATCTCTTACTCATCCCTGGGCGAAATCAGAGAGGCAAGTGTCAGATGGGAAGTTTCTGGAAGATTCTATGATCCTCCACCTCGCAAACTGTCTCTGCCATTTGTCCATTCTCATCCATCGAACCCCACAGAGGGGCCATCCAGTATGCATTGCACATTTTATGCTGGGAAGGTAGTATGGATCGCAACCTCTACACTGGGCATTCTGTATGGTCTAGTTTTGACCAGTTCTGAGCAGTTTTCTGTGGAGAACTTTCTGGGAGATGATGTAATCAGCTTACCTTGTTTCCTTAGGTAGTGAAGCAACAGTTTTAGGGAATTACGAGCCCTCAGTTTATGGACACTTATGACTGGGGTTGCAGTTCCTAAAAATGTCTATAACAGTTGCTCTCTAAAGCATGAGGTCGTTAATCTTTTGATGTCGGGTGAAATGCTTTACCATGAGGGTCCAATTTTTTTTCGAGCTAGGAGGCGACCTGTAATAAGATACAATACAATACATTATCTTCATAATATTTTTCATGATCTAGTTGAGGTGGGCATTCCCATGCTCAGCTTTATAAATTCATTTTCATGTACATAGGACAAACAATCATCTGTGTGGTAGACTGATGATTCAGACAGAGTCATCATCCTTTGATTTAGATGATCATCTGTTCAACAATGATGTACATTTGATGTTTTTATATTCCTGAATATATCGCAGCCTGGATGGATGAAACTAGATCCGGGGTTTTCAAAACGTGTTCAATCTTCACTCAGAGTACAAGTCAATCCATGTGAAAAATGTTCTAGAGTCGAACATGGAAAGACATTTCCTGATTACCAACCAATGATGTAAGATGTTAACAGGCGTGAGAGGGATCACCAATAATGACAATGATCCTAAAGGTACTATAGTACAATTCGTGTGCTGTGAAAAAGGGACTTGGCGTCGAACACCACGCAAAACCTTCTGGTCGAAGGCCACTGATGTAAACCTGTTTCCGAAAGTGAGAAACTTTCCATGGAGGCATGCAAGCTTCAAAGTGCTGAAAGGGGTTGTTCCTATGTCGACTTCTTAGATAATGAGTTGATGTCAAAAAGAGGTCACCCATCGTAGGAGAGCCTTAATGAATCCCAAATCTATGACACGGAACCAAGAAAATGATTTTGGAGGTGAAAACGATATGATGATACAGGGTTCAGGGTATCGGTCATGAAAGAATGGAGAGTGAATGTATTGCAACAGATGAGACACAGGTGAATTCTCTGAGCGACTTCTCTTGAACATACCGGCGACACTGATGATGGATTGGTAGCGTTAACCCCAAAGATGGATGGTGTGATGGACCATTGGTGATACAACCAGTGAATCGAACAACCCAACCCAACTCAGATGTGGAGTGAAAGTGTCATGTTCAAGAGTGACTTGCTACCAATAAAGTTTCTTCAAGTTTTCTTCCCAATTTTCCCCAGTCATTGCTGACAAGTACCTCTTTATTTTTTTCAAGCATGAGGAGGATAACATATGCTTGTTCTATAATTTTCCCTTCGGGTGAACCTATCGCTATGTTTTAACGAGCCCAGCGACAGTGAAACTCGTTCTCGTCCATTTGGACAAGTTTGTTGCTATTCGGTTTTAACGAGTTTAACGACAAAGGTAACTCGGTCCTTTTCAATTTTAGAGAGTTTAAAAGGGACAGAAAGGAGACTCCAATGATTCTCTTTCGTCATTTCATCCCTTAAGTCCGAAAAAGCATAAAATAATATGAAAGGGATGAATTTTCGATATTTTTAATGAGCCTAACAAGACAAGTGCTCGATCTTTTTGTGTAATAATCCCTCAGGTCCAAAAAGATTAAAATCTAGAGGAGGGATAACACTTCCAATAACTTTGACGAGCCGGAGAGGCTAATCGCTCGACAATCTTTTCATATTTTGCGAGTCAGTTGAAAAGAGCTGAAAGGAGACTCATTTTTTTAGACTACAAAGCCAAGTAAACAACCAGAACTGACACAAAACATGCATTTGTGCAGGTCGAGTCGTATCTTGTAGTGTCGGCAACATAGAAAAATCACTCTCAAATGGTGCGGATGATCGGTCCACTTTTGCGAATGAGCTGGAAGATCATCGAGATATGGTTGAATGATGTTTTTGATGCCATGGAAAGCATAGTTCATTGCTCTCTAAAATGTTGCTTCTGCATTCTTTAAACCAAAGGGTAGCTTGCGCTATGCGAATCTGCCCCACGGAAAAATAACCGCAGTCTTTGACTAGTCCTGTGGGCGGATATTTATTTTATTATACACGGAAAATCCATCCATAAATGAGAAGATTTCACATCCGGTGCATTCGTCAATTATCTGGTCAATGAAGGGTGTAGGGTAGTTGTCTTTCGGAAAAACTTGATTTACATCCCTATAATCGATGGACAGTCTAATCGTTCGTTGTTTCTTCATTACAGGAACAATATTTGATACCCAATCAATTAGAGGAACCAGGTAAATAAAACACGCATGGAGGAGTTTTTCAACTTCCACCTTGATGGCAACGGATTTCTTGGGGTGCACCTACCGTAGCCATTGTCGTACCGGTTTGACATCTGGATACATCTTAATCTCATGTTCAACTATGCTCGAGTCAATGCTTGGCATTTCATCATATGACCAAGCAAAGACGTCTCTAAATTCGCGAAAGAGAGCACTATATACTTCCAGTTCTGAAGAAGAACAAGATTTGCCAACATGAATATTATCTACAACATCTGTTTTGGTCGAGATATTTATGGCAATAGTCTCTTCAATATTGGATAGATTTCACTCGGAATCCACCGTATCTACAGTATTTGAAAGAAAGTAAAAAATTGAAGGATGATATAGGTCACTGGAACTATCTTCTTTCCAATTCAGAAGATGGGAATGATGGTGGTAATCTTCCCATGGTGCTCCATCAATCATCATCGATTGAATGATTCCTTCGTCTGTAGAGTGTACTTGCAACCAAGGATCTGAAGGGGTGCCATATTCCTTAGACCTATCTATCCAAACGCTTGATGAGCATTGATACTAGTTTCCCTCCCATGCTGAAAACATTGATTGCTTTCCAGTGGGCTTAGTGGCAATACCTGCAGACGATCCATATTGATATCGTTTTCTGACATCTTTTGAATAGAAGATATCATATTACAGGTTCCTACCTTAGCCACTTCTGCCAATTTGAAGGGGGGCGGTAGGGTAAAAGTTCCCATTAATGTGGGGTCTTTTAGTAGGCCTACTCCGATATTTTGAAGCGAATTAGGGCTTCCATGGATCATCGGAATGCTTCCCGTAACTTGTGAACTATTTGGGAGAAATGTTTGTTGGTCAATAATTGTAATTCCTCCTTGGAAAGGAAATGCAATCTTCCTAAAGTAGGTCGACACAACGGCAGCCATGGCATATATCCAGGGCCTTCCTAGCAGGATTTTGTAATCGAGGTTTCCACCGATAACTTCAACATCAATTTCTATTGTTTTCCCCCCAATTCGACTTGGAAGTTACTTAATATCCAATATGGGGTGTATGTTCACCCATCAAATGCTTTTGATGTCGTTGATGATCGCGACAAGGTTGGAGACCCTAAAGTTTTCCAGCAACTCATCGACATAATACATGTGGATGCCCCCTCATCAATAATTGTTCTATGAGCAGTTTTGTTGAGGGCTTTCACTTGAATAAGGAAAGCTAATTGAGTTGGTAACTGAGGGTCATATCCTTTGTGGTTAAAGGACACAATATTGGAATCCGTTGGGTCAATCCCACCTATTGCTGATAATAAAGCCTGCTTTTGGGATGGGCAATTTTTTAGTACCTCAAGTGTTGACATTGCGGAGGGTGATTGGGCTAGATCCTCCACTATATTATAACGATGTGCAGCTCTAGCATGAGGATTAAACGTTGATTTGTGTACTACTCCCTTTGGCGGTTTATTGTTAACTCAGGAATGATGGGTGGCACAACTTCGGTCGAAGTTGTTGTCGAACTACTAGGTTGATCATTATCCTTGTTGTTCGACATATGTGGATTCCCGTAATATTTATTCCTTGTCGATATGAGAGCGTCATTCAGTTGCTTTGAAATTGAAAACATTAGCACTTAGGACGGGGAAGCATTTTTTCCAGCAACCAGATTTGTTCCTGGGTTCGAAAACGGATCAATCAATAGAACCAAAGTTTTTGAACTCTTGAAGAATTTTCTAAGTTCAACTTTATATGGACACTCTCTGGTCCAGTGATCCTAATCACATATTAGGCATGGACGACTTGGTTTCTTATCCCCAGAAGGGTTTGCAGAATATTTTTCACGAGATGACTCCTCCTGGTTCTTCTTCTTCCCTTTCTTTTTCTTCTTGTGTCCCGGTTGCTTGGGTTCTTTGCCTTGGTTTGTCAACGCGGAATTTACTTCCGAGGCTAGAATATTTTCATTTGCATTTTGAATTGAAACCATATGGGCCTTTTTTGACATAGCCTTTATGGTTTTAGTGCTTGTCGTACATAACATGCCATTGCCGACATGAGAGTCTTTGCTTGATTTAGGAGGGGGAGGAATGGAAAATTCCAGTCTAGGAGCATCAGGGATTTTATCGTAGAGCGTGTCGGACTGAGTATAGATCAAGTTTAGATATTGTGCACGAGCAATAACTTGCTCTTTAGTGATGAATCCTCCCTTTGCCACATCTTTTGTAATGGAAGGTAACAATGACTTAATAAACCATTCAGCCAATAGCTGATCAGGAACATATGTTTTTACCATTCTACAACGACGTCGCTTCTCATGAATATGATCGGATATGTGAGTGGCCGTCATTTGTTTGAAATTGGTAAGTAGCTCAGTTGCTATTTCATACCTTATAGGTAACTGAAAATGGGTTAAAAAGGTTGTGGCTAGGGTACTGAAGTTATCAAATGAAGCTCTAGGCAATTCGATATACCATTTTGCTGCCAGACAAGTTAAAATTTGTTGAAAGAGGTGAAGTCTGATCGAATCATCATTGAGGGTGTTGGATGAACACCACAGATGAAAGGTCATCACATGATTCAAAGGGTCTTCACCTACATTTCCATTAAATTTAGGAATATCAGGCAGAAGTTTATGCGGAATCGCTAGCCACCGAGGGGTGTAGGCAATTGGATCGTTCGTTATTCGATTTAGATTTGGTAATTCTAAAGTTGCCACAAAAGGCAATTGTTGATTCGAGCTTGGCGGAGCATACCTAGGATAAGATGGAATTGCCTGAGCAGTTGGTCTTTGCATACTAGCGTAATGCATTTGATGCTGGTAATTTTGGTAAGGTTGATGGGCATAACCATTATGATATGGTTGATATTGTCCATTTTGATTATACGGCTACCTGTTACTTGCAAAGAATTGGTGCTCATATCCTTGGTAAGCTTGTTGGAATTGCGGTTGTTGGTATTGCACCAGCCACGGTTGTGAAACCATGGGCTATTTTCCAGTACTGACTGTTTGACCAAGATGGGGGGTGATGGTCCTTGTTTGAACCTATGTCATTCCACTAGTTGGTGATTGTGGTTGTGTCGTAGGTACAAGGGGTTGTTGCATTATAACCTGAGAAACCTGAGGCTGGCATACAAATGGCAACGCTTGTACTTGCGACACTGCCACAATAGCCAGCGTAGTGGGGATATTTGTCATAGGCAAACTTTGTTGCATTGAGTATACAACTCTTGGTTGTTGAGGCGGGATTGACACCCAACCGCTAGATGTAATTCCAGCGTAACCTAAATTTTGTTGTGAACTCTCGCATAGCTGTCCTTTCGAAGAAGGCAATGAAAGGGTATACGGCCCTCCATACGATGGTAATCCAGTACTCAAAGGAATGATTTGCCTTTGGGGACCGGTTTGCCCAAATTGACACTATGAAGGATCAATTTGTCGAGACTCAACGTAAGAGATTCCAGATACAATTTCAGACGAACAAACAGGAACAGTCCATAGTGTCGAAACAACCCCTGGATGGACTCCATCTAGCGATTGAGAGCTAGTTGGGACAGATGGCACGCCAGCGAACATTGTCGGGGTAACAGTAGGAATTTCTGTCGCTGCTGTGTCAGATGACATAGTTCTAGATGTCGACGGTTGTTCAGACATATTAAGCCTATCTAAAAGATTCCTTAGTGATTCTTCAGGAACTTCCGATGGCGGGAGAATAACTTCTGATGAAGAAGGATATAGGGTGATCCCAGCTCCAAATTGCATGGGAGTGTTAGATGGAGGATCTTCCACAATCTCTTCTATGGCAATCAATCCAGGAGGAAGAGGTAGACCATCACGTTCATAAAATATTTTTGGTGCCGAAGAAGATATAAGTTCTACAGCAACAGATGTTTGGGGACTAACACCTTCCGAATCAGCTGTAGATGGAGCCGGTTCAGGAATAGAAGTGTTTACCGTCACACTAGGATCAGTTGTAATGTCCTTTTGTTGCTGCGGAATTTCTTTTGTAGAGGCAGGGATACCAGAAATGTTCGGAGTAACTGGAGTCTCTGAGGATGTCAGAGTACTTGCCCCAACTAACCTAGGGGACTTTGATCCAGTCAAACGAGTTCACTTTGTTTGGAATAGTTTTGTTTCCGGAGTCAACAACGGTTGACTCGTAAGTATCCGCGAACGACGGGGTTTTGATTAACTCTCTTCCATGATTACGGGTTACTTGATAAACTCAAAATAAAAATGGGAAATGTTTTCGAATTAAATTAATTTTAGATGCTTTGACACAACTTGTTTTTTCAATTTTTAAGAGTCGAGAAAAAACAAAAGATGACTCTAGTCGCCTTTGATTTTTAATGAGCCTGAAGTGACAAGTGCTCAGATGGACCTTTTCCTTTAAGGAATCTGAAAAGGAACGAAAGTGAATACTCTGGAAATCTAGGTAAAGGGATTACCAAACCAATCGCAAAACTGCAGAATACTTTTTACGGTATGGCAGTCAATCTTCCCGAATGCTGTGTTCAGTGCATTGCGATCGATAGGGTGGCAGGCACGGCTTCCTAAGGATAAAGGATATAGCCTAATATGGTCTCCTAATATATACTTGACGGTACGTGGGAGCACAAGTTTGTACTAGCACTTGTCGTCTCAAAGAGGAGGAATCACTCAACCAACAATGAAAGCGACAGTTACCAGGCTTTACGACGCCGGAATACGTCTCTAGCCTAGACTTCTAGATGTTGTGCGTTAGGTTCCAAAGCATTGTTAGGTTCATTAAATTTATTTTATAGTTGATCTTGTTTAAAAATTTGCCTTTCAGGTTCACTGCGTGATGTATGTATACAATTCCTAAAATGCAGTCTAAGATGATAAACAATCATTTAATCTTCTTTTGCAATGAAAATCCTAGCTACTAAGGAAAGAGAACTGAGGGTCTTTCAACAAAGAGCACAAAGCACACACTGAATGCACTATCCTAAATCAAACCAAGCAGTCTAAATGCAAATGCACATGCATGTATTTTTTTTCAGCATTCTTAATGTATGAATGACAAGAAGAACGTTAAGTGCAAATCTGAATTATTTTCCAAAGCGGCAATACTAACAAATTTCCTTTCAAAATGAAGTGAAGATGAGGACAACACTTTTCTATTTCGAAATGAAAACTATTTTTGACACTTGAAAGCTACTAATTCAAATCACATACAAGAGTAATATTACAACAGACTATCAAGAACAATGGGGTTCTCTTCTATAACTGAAAATGACACTTGCGACACTTTCAGATTTAAGAAACTACAGTCTGATTACGCTACTTTTCTGTAAAAGAGAACTGAAAATGGCGTACAATACATAAAAACACTTACAATTCTTTGCACAATGGAGGTAGAATGATGGAAGAGAAGAGGGTTTCCACAGAGATATATTGACCATAGACAGCAAAACTCTTGAATAGTACTGAAAAGAATGAAGAAAAAACAAATTCTGAAGGTAAAATTATCCTTCCCTGACCATCGCACCTGTCACACAGGGAATCCAATATGCATCGCACCTACTGCACACGGGAAGTGTGATGCATACAGACTACATTGAAGAGAGGGTGCGTTGGTACCAGTGCAAGATTTGTATCTAGTTTTTTATCACAATTTGCAGTTCAGTTCAGGGATTTAGGTCGAGTAAGTGATGTTCAGTAAATACTAATCACAGGTGTTGATCTAAGGAGGTTACTAGAGCCACCACTTAGGGAAATTAGAGTGTTTGCAGATTTATTGTTTAATTTATAAACAAAACCCGGAGATAGATTGAAGCAACATTGATCTACTTTGCATTCGCATAGCAAATGCAGTTCGAAGGCTAGCTGGCTTGACTTCAGGCTCCGTTTGTAAGTTTATAAAACAAACAAAAAGACCAGCAATCAATCTATTTGCTCCCCAGTGGAGTCGCCATTTTGTTACCGAGAATAGTGTCCACTCGGAGCTACTATTCCCACTAAGACTGGTAGCTATCTTAGAAACAAACAAGTTAAAACTACTTTCTCTTTCCTTTATAAAAATAGATAAGAGTGGAACAAAGGACACCAACCTTAGTCTTGTGCTTAGTCCCTTGCCTGGTTCCCCTCCTTCCGGATAGATCTTTGCCATTTCTTCTTCATTTTCCCAGCTTCAAAGAGCACCTGTGGAATCAAAGCAGCATAGTACTATCGAAGAACAGATATCTATATTCATAAACAACACAGGACTAGATATGTATTGACCACACAAATGCATATATAATCAAAAACACAAGAATGTGGAGGAAAACTTGAATAGATTTATTAATATCAAGAATAGCAAGAGGATTACAACCAATTGTTCTGACCCAGCGTCATCCTCCAGCAAGAAAGCCCTTCTTCACCTCAAGTAAAGCTTATATCACCCAACACTATGAAATTACACCAGGAAACTAACAGCACTTCTCTACAAGATACAAAATTCCAGCCTCTGGATCTCTGTGATGAGGGATCCATATATAGATGATTGTAGGGGGGTGAGTCAGCTTTTGGGGTTTTGATTAGTGTCCTCTCTCTAATAGTTCCTGATTCCACTTGGAGATTGATCATCTCTTACTCATCCCTGGGTGAAAACAGAGAGGCAAGTGTCATAGGAGAAGTTTCCTGGAAGATTCTATGATCCTCCACCTCGCAAACTGTCTCTGCCATTTGTCCATTCTCGCCCATCGCACCCTACAGAGGGGCCATCCAGTATGCATTGAACCTTTTATACTAGGAAGTTAGTATGCATCGCATCCTCTTCACTGGGCATTCTGTATGGTCCAGTTTTTACCAGTTCTGAGTAGTTTTCTATGGAGAACTTTTGCGAGATGATGTAATCAACTGAACTTGTTCCTTTAGGTAGTGAAACAACACTTTTAGGGACTTAGGAGCCCTCAGTTTGTGGGCATTTATGATCGGGGTTGCAGCGCCCAAAAATGTCTATAACAGGGTCATCAAGCAAACATGATGAGGTTTCCAAGGCACCTAGGCCTGAGGTGAAAAGACATATCATGGAGGCAAAAGGCTTGTGTTTTCTCCTCAAATTAAGAAAGGGGCCAAGCCTACTACATCAATAGAACAAGGATCACGATCACATCACAAGGCTTCTTTGCATGATGAGGAGCCCATTGAGCATGACTTTGACTTAGTTGATTTGGAGGCACATGATGAGCATAAAACCCTACAAAAAGTCATCAAAGAGAAGTATTCTCAGATCATGGAGGTCAAGGACAATTTGGAAAGGGCCAAATTCATCATTTCATTCCTTGAGCAAGAAAAAATTCAACTTAAGGCAAAACAACTAGTCAAGGAGAAAGAGAAATTCAAAGCCAAGTAACAAGAGATGAAATGAAAGGAAGTGGTGGACCATGAGGACACTGAGAAGAATTAAGGACATGTGTCAAGGAAGATACCAAGGAAAATGGGTCTTAGGAAGGCACTTGAGAGGGAAAGAGAACAAAAGCCACCAATGGAAGAATTTACCTTTGAAGATAAGATTGCCATGGAAATAAATGAGGACAAGGATTTTTGGCTTGACAAAGTCAATTGCCACGTTGAGAATCTACTTGAAAAGGAAAATGGGGATAACAAGTTGCAAAAGAAAATGGCCATCCATTATTACACAAGGAATGGGGTTACCAAGGTCAAAATCAAGCAGTTGAAGGAAAAACTCAAGGAAACCCTAATCAGCCAAGAGGAGAAGGGTAAGTTAGATTTGTTTTCTGATGCATCCATGATTGCATAACATACCTCATTAGGCATCTCTGGACAAATTTTGGGAGGATTTGGAGAAAAAATTTTGTTTTGGTGCACACTTGAAATTATTTGGCAATTTTTGGTCTAGGAGCGCAGCGAGCTCACACTGCGCTTCTTCCTTAGGCTCCAAATGATGGAAAATCAGAATTTTTGGAAATATTGTGACCCTCTCTCAAAACCCATTTTCCCACTTTCCTGGTCTGGGGCTCATATTTTGAGAAATTTGCAAAAATGAGGCCAAAAATCACCTTTTTGCCCCTCTTTTTCCATTTCGCTGCACACCAGGAGACACCTTGGGAGAATGGCCATATATTGGCCAAAAAATGGATCCTTTTGAGTGAAAAAATACTCTAAATACATCTAAACTCTCCCATATTTCTAGAAAAGGCTTCAGATCTAGACTTGGACTTCAGAAAGGAACTCAAAAATGGCCTCCAACAGCTCGCTACGCACCTGGAAATTTCTGAGATTTTTGTAAAATTTTCATTGTGTAATTTTTTGTAATTCCTAGTTTGACTTTGGTAAAAGTAAAAAAGGGTGAAGTAGATGAATGTGAGGGGTAAAATTAAATGTAAATAATGGGTGGTTAGTCTTTGTAAGCTATATTGCTATAAATATGACCTCATTTATGAGAGAGGTTGGAGTCAAAGTTAATTGTAGAAGTTGTTATTAGCTTCACTAGACATTAAGGTTTGGTTAGAACAACTCATGGAAGAATTCCTAGAGTCATGGATTCGACCCCTGAGAGTGGGGAGATGTTTTTTTGGTCTTTATGTATCAGTTTCTCAGTGATAGAACATGTTGGATTTCAGAGGAGAGAAATATTGTAGCTTGTACTTGGACATTTTCTAGAAATCAAAGGACACAGTTTGTAGCTATTATCTAGGAATTCATGTGCAGTAAGTTTGTGATGTTGTTTTTTCTCTGTTATAGCTTTCCATTCATCAATTATTCAATGGTTTTCCTTACATATTATAAACACAATTCTTTCCATAAAGCTCTATTTTGATGGAAAAATCATTATGTGTTACTTTATTTCTTTCTTAATGAATTCATGTTTCATGCTCATTGAGACCTTTTTCTTCTTCTAAACACTACACTACACCGAAAAGCACTAAGATCCATCAGAAAAGTAATGCTACCTTGCTCCTTTATATCTTTTCTGATGTAACCCTTTGATCCTCTGACCTAGCTACTTGGTTTTTCTCCCTTATCCAGTAACAAAACCCTAAAGTTTCCAAAACCTACCTGACCCTAGCTATCTAGCCTAAAATCCTTTACATTCCAATCATCTCTTGCCTATGATTTCATAGAGAGAGCCCTCTCTGGTTTGGTAGGGCTAACTACCAAACTAAAAGCTTGGTCTGTCATTACCTCTATCAATCTCCTCATCCCTGGGACATGTGGAGGATAACAGAGGGCATGACAATTAGGGAGTGCCAAGGTGTTCTATTGAATGTAAGGTTCCCAAGTCATGGAAAAATGTAATGCTAGTTGTGAGGTCATGACTACCAAGGTGTGTCAGGGAATTCTAGGGCATGCTAACATGTGCCTGATAGTACGAAGACATGTCAAACAAGCTAAGATGTGCCAAGTGATAAGGCATGCCAAGATATACAAGGGTGTGACAATGCATGCTAGGGACGTCAAGGCAACAAAAGGGAGGAACAAGTTAAACTACAAGGAAATGAGCACATACTAGGGTTAATAAGTCATAAATTTACCTTTTCCATGAGGGGCATTCTAGGCACACCAACACTAGGTGCCAATAGTTTCCAAGTGCCAAGTGGCAATGCATTCTAAGTGCCAAATTTTCTTCTGTTTCTTCTCATCTAGTTTCCAAGAATTGATCTCAAATAAATTTAATATTAAACCATGCCAAAGCATACCATGTCATCTCAACGCATGCCAAACATGCTAAGACTTGCCAAGTGCCAAGTGCCAATGTGTGTCAGGGAGTGTGATGCATGCTATGAAGTGGAAGAGCATATCGAAGAGTGCTAAGGTGTGCTAGAGAGTGCCAATGAATGCTGAGGAGTGTTAGGGAGTACTAGGAAAACATAAGGGAGCACTAGGTCAAAAGGCATGGAAGTGAATGAATATGAAGGTGTGTCGGGGAGTGTCAATGAGTGCCAGTTGTCGTGCCAAGGAGGGAGTGATAAGGTATGCTAAGCACAGGCAAGGTATGCCAGGGAAAATCACGACATGTCAAGAAGTGCTAGAGTGTGCTAAGTAGTTTCAGGGTGTGTTAACATGTGCCATATATTGCCAAGGCATGCCAGGTGCTAAGACATGCTAAGATGTGCAAGGTGCCAGAGTATGCCAATATGTGTCAAGGAGTTTCAAGGCAACAAAAGGAATAACTAAGCTAAAATGTAGGGAGATGAACACATAAGAGGGTTAATAAGTCGGGACTTTATATTTTTCAAAAGGGGCATGCTAGGCACACTAATAATATGTTCCAATACATGCCAAGTGCCATTGTGTGCCAAGTGCTAATGTTTGTCAATGCAATATTATGCCAAGGTGTTCCAGGGAATGATAGGGACTATAGAGCATGCCAACACATGATAGGGGAGTGCTATGCTATTCTAGGGCATGCCAACATGTGCTTGGGCATCCTACTCATGGCAAGATGTTCTAGGGACAAAGATGTTCCAGGACATGCGAGGTGTTGCAAGGAATGTTAGTATATTGTTCCAAAGCATGTTAGGGTGTGACATGAGTGTTGAGGAGTACTAGGTCTCTCTCACCAATAGAATTGACAGAGATTGATTATGTATTAAATAATATATTTCCTACACACACTAATGGAACTTTATTTAAAGGAAATTTGCTAGATAATAAACCTAATAGAGATGAATCATGTGTTGACTCATAGGAAAACTATATTCTTATGACTTGAGGGAAATGATAAACATTAATTACTTCTTAACAAATTGACTGACTATAACCACTATGACCTTGGACACATAATGAAAAAGGCTCCATAGAGATGGTCTTAAATCATTATCTTTTGCAAAAAAATATAGTAACAGGTACATAGCATCATCAAAAACTTATTGGAATGATCAATGATAATGAAATTTTTTTGACCGTCAACAAAAGTAACCAAAAAGAGAATTGGTGAGGGTTAATAAAAGATCGTCACTAGAAGTGTCACCAAAGAGAGAATTAGTGATGGGCCTTTAACAACCCTCACCAAAAGTGTCACCAAAGAGATAATTAGCGACGGGCCTCTAACGACCCTCACCAAAAGTGTCATTGAAAATGGCTTTGGTGACAAACCTTAAAGGACCATCACTATATACACTTACACCAACGTTTTTTAAGGACCATCACCATATGCGACATTGGTGACAAACCTTAAAGGTTCGTCACAGGCATGAAGCGTCATCAAAAAATCATTGGAATGATCAATGATGATTAAAATTTTTTGACCATCACCAAAAGTAACCAAAAAGAGCATTGGTGAGGGTCAATAAAACATCGTCACTATAAGTGTCACCAAAGAGAGAATTAGTGATGGGCCTTTAATGACCCTCACTAAAAGTGTCACCAAAGAGAGAATTAGTGACGAGCCTTTAACGAACCTCACCAAAAGTGTCATTGAAAATGGGTTTGGTGACAAACCTTAAAGGACCATCACTATATACACTTACAACAACGCTTTTTTAAAGACCGTCACCATATACGACATTGGTGACAGACCTTAAAGGTCCATCACAGGCATGGCCCTCACCAATGACATTTTTTCTTGTAGTGCATGTTTAACTTCTGGTTTGCATGCAGGTGCGTTAGGGCCCACTACGAACTTGTACCGCTTCTGATCCAACCTCTCTTCAATCTCTTTCTTCTTAGGGTTTCAGACTTCTAACACCGGACATCCCTTAGGTAGATCTTGGTCCCAGCAACAGAACCATTTGTTGGCTTGTTGGGGCGTGACCCAGGTTTGGAAAGTTATTAGCCAAACAAATCCCACAGTATCGGCCCTTTCGGCAATATTCTGCGGAGCACGGACTGAAGTCTCACCCGAGGTAGTCGGGGTGGGTGCTGGAACTAGGTTTTCGCACCCTTGCGATGTCTTGAACCGTTCTGCGGCCTTGCGTCGCTCTATACCACTGTTGGGCTCCACGTAGATCCGTACAAATGCACTTTCTTATAAATGAATTTATTACAGATTGGTTTTTCTTACAGCCTTTAAGAAAACAATCAACAATAAAAACCCAGTGCGCGCAATCATCATTAACAAAAAAAACAGTGCATAAACTTAGAACATAAGCAACAGATAGATTCACAATAGAGCACACAATAGTAAAAATTTCTCATCTTTATTTATCTTCTGTTAATACAACTAGATTCACCCTGCACACTCAGCTGCAAGGGTCCACGCACACAGCTGTAGACTCTACTAGGCCTCTGCGCACATAGCTGCAGAGCCTCTATCTATCTGCCACACCCTTGACTTGAACTTACAGACGTAGAGAGAATATTTCCTTCAAAAACGCATACCATTCAATAACTTCCCAAAAAATGACTTCTACCCTTAGAGCCTCGCTCTATTTATACATTCCCATGGTCCACGGACCATGGGAAGGCCGACTCACTTCCTATTATTTTATATTATTTTTGGGCGGAAAACCCTTTGACTTGACTCATTACGATTCGCGCTCTGTGCATTTCGCAGAGCTTTTCACAATATCATTACCCTAACTTCTAGGCTTTAAACCCCAAAACTGTTACACGGGGCCTCTGCTACCCAACAATTTCGGACACCATACCAAAAGGATAAAACATCATCATCGAAGATATGGAAGAAGAAGGATGCACATTCAGAAAAATGTGGCATGGAACAATGTACAAACATAACAAAATCAAGGGGAGGTAAAAGTGTGAAACTTCAATGTTCTAACTATCATAAGCAAGTTCCATGAAGACAAGTCACGTATATATGCGAGTTCGAAGCTACACAGTCGCGTATCTGTTGGTATAAGGAAAAATGCAGTAGGACAGACTCAGAAAAAATGATTTGATATGATTCAAACAATTATCATTATCGGTTATGTTTTCTATCGTGGTGATAGATGACTACAATCTATGGATGTTATTTAGAAGTGCTTTTGATCCTCACAAGTTGTTGATAACTTGATGTATATCTGATTGATGATGATGCCTTGATAGTTCTTACTGATATATGCAATGATCAGATCTGACAGTGAATAAGAGGAACAGGTTCAGGGGGAGAACATGTTATGCTTCTAATAAAGCATTGTTGGCATTATGTTTAGAAGTCTTTGGTACCTAATCAATGATGATGATGCTTATGTAGCTAAACGATACATCATTACTATGTTATGGTTATGAGTTTCCCATGATAAAATCTCAGATGATACTTGGGGTCACATAGTTGGTATTCAAATCAGATTTATGGATGATTGTGAATGACTTTTTGATGATGTATATAGTACATATATGTTTCTTACATGATGATCTTCATAAGGACAAGAAGAAGTACAAAGCTTGAGTACACAGCTTCATTATTTGATTATGAGCCACTCATTTCTTTTATGTTGTTGTCATCATGCCTTCAAAGATGCATAAAGTTCATATGGTGCAGTTATGATTCAAAATTCCTATAGTTCTTGGCTCTCACATGGTTGAGGATTGTTGTTGTTAATGATATCAAGAAATCTGGAAAAATAACCATGAGCTCATGATACACATTGCTATCTCTTTGATGGATATACAGTATGTTGGATACATGGGTGATTACTTAAGGTGCATATTGATAAATATTGTTAGTTGGCCAAGAGAATGGTGTTATTGCAAGTCACATGAAGGCATAGCTATTCGAAGACATGGATATTCAAAGACATGGCTTACTTAGACACATAATGATGATGAGTTATTACCTTATGATGATAGATTGATACTCACATATAACGATTATCATGGTTGATGCTTATCAGATGTGGGATGTTCCCTAGTGATGAAGCATGGTTGATATATTAAGGGTTCTTGTGAGAGATCATGTAGTTCTTGATGATGATGTGATGACTATGGTGTTTTCACATATGATATGATCTGAAAGATTTCGTGTTACTGCTTGGAGATATGACATATGCTTAGTTGATTCATGGAAGGTTGTGATAAGGCTCTTTCTACTAAGGAAATAAAGCAAGTTGATCTTGATGAGATCAAGAGGATGAGTTGATATTTATATATGGCATACTTAGTCACAGGTTGATGATATTTACTTTCTCATATCTTCGGAACTGATGATGGACATATACAAGTTACAGGTCTAGATGCTGTTGATAGATGATTATGGTGTAGATCATACATGGTGTATGATAGTTGTTGATGACTATCATGGTCTTGTTTAGACATTTGGTCTATGTTATAAATGTCATGTATATCATTTGATGTAAAGGTCATATAAAGACCCATGATGTAATAATTTATCTTTTGATGAGTCCTTTTTGGTCATATGATGTAATTTGTATCCCCACTTTGCATGGGATGGATGATGTAATTATATTTCTGTCATGTATAAACAATTGGTATATCCCCACTTGGTTGGGAGATTGATATATGTATGAGTCATTGGTGATAGGAAGGTCAAAGTCACTTAATTGAGTTATAGAGTCATGTTATTTTTTTGGAAAATATTTTCAGACTCTGCATGTGCTTAGGGGAAGCATGGATGATATAGTGCATCTCAGCATGTACAAAGGGGGATTTTAATCAGAGAATTTAGCATGTGCTTAGGGGGAGCATGATCAATGTTTATATTCAACTGTTCAGATATTAAATTCTTCTTTTTTGGTCAGCCCTTTGCCCTTGATATCAAAGGGGGAGAATATCTTGGTCCGCCCTTTGCCCTTGATGTCAAAGGGGGAGAGTATTTTGGTGTTTCTGGTTATCTCTAACAATTTCTACAGCTTGCGGTAATCAACACCAACATGGTTGCCATCAAGTCCAAAGGGGGAGGTTGTTCGCATTATGATGCATGTGTTGTGCTTGATGGCAACCCACTTGTAGCAGAACAACTCACTTGTATATGGTAACTACATGAATCTACATAAGAGATGTCAGATGTGATAGAATGCATGGCAGTTATGTTTACAGATGTGACAGAATGCAGGGCAGTTCAAAGGAACCAGTTCAGAAGTAATGTACAATGGAAACTCTCTACAGTTCAAAGTGCAGCAACTTAACAGCGAAGAATTATAGACCAGACTACAAAGAATGAAGAAAGAGAGGTATACACAGGTTCACCTTGTCCAAGATGCGTATACACATAGGCTTACTGAACAAAAGGAGCGTATACGTACACACGCACTTTCATAGAAGGAAAAGCACGTATATCTTGGAAAAACAAAGTTTTTGGTCCAAGGTATTTGGTCCGAGGTATTTGTTCCAAGGTATTGGTCCTAAGTAGTTTTGGTCCAAGGTATTGAGAAAGGCCTAAAACTATATAAGGAGGAGAAGATCATTAGGGCAAGCATGCAAGGATTTGAATATCTTATGAATTTTTGGATCATATATGTAGGTTAATGAGATTCTGATGGGTTGCTAGATTTGATCCAAGTATGCACCTATATGGCTGATAAAGGTTGATGGACTGGGATCATGAAGGCTTAAGAGTATTAACATTATGTGGTTTGATCTTGAACAGTCTAGATCTAAATATTGACGCATGTTTTATTCTGTAAATGTGATGATCTGGGTATAACTGAAGTCTGGAATAGTTGTGGTGTTTTAAGTTAGCATTTATAGATATGTACGTAGGTTCTCTTTAGTAAAAGAGCATATATATGCTGGTTCATCATATCAAAGTAGTGTATACATCATAAATTTGAATTTGTAGATCTGTACATTGGTTCCCTTTGGTAAAAGTGTGTATGTAGGCTGGTTAGACACATGGAAGTAGTGTATACCTTATGAAGTATGATGTTCAAAGTTTTAGTTGTCTATGTTTGTTGTTGCAGAGTTCTGGGTTCTGCTTTGTGTTCTGGTGACTGTATTCTGGTGATAGTGTTCTGAATGATCAGATTGATTGATTGTGATTTGCTTCATTGATGATGGGTTGTCAAGTGATTGATTGATTCAGTTGTGGTTGATTCATAAAGTGATGATTAGGTTTCAGTGATTGGTTGATGCAGATGTATTTGATGGTTGTATTGCAATTATTCTTTTTCTGAGTTTCAATGTTGTTGATGGGTCCAGTATGAAAATTGGATGAAACGTAGCCTTCAGATTGTGGTGTTGTGTTCCAGGAGTATCCAGTATGAAAATTCATGAAACGTGGTCCCTGGAGGAAGAAATAATGTCGTAGCCTTCTGTAGGTTGGTGCCTACATACTAGTAAACATATCAGCTAGTACAAGAGCTAGGGGGTTGTAGCTCCCTTCCAGTAGAAGCTGGAGAATGAGAGAAGCTTGTAACCTTTGCAGTAGGAGCCTACATTTTGGTATGAGTTCTGCACTGTACAATGTTGTGTATATTATATTTTTTTTAATTATTAAAGAAGACAGAACGACAACATCATGTGTTTTCACCCCTGTTCGGCTTTGTATCTCTTTTAAATCTTTTTGTTTCATGTGTGTTTGGGTTTATTTGATGGTCATTCTTGTTATTAACTGCCATGTTTACGTGTTTAATGTTTATAAAGTACTGATGCACAGATTAAAGATCAACATATGATGAATTAACTGAATCATAAGTTCACTAGATATACCTTGGTTGCCTTAAGAACAGTTGCATGCACATGCGAGTTCCCTTAACTGAAGTAGTGTATATAAATCTAATTATGGAAATGAAAAACATATTGATTTGCTAATACTAATTCACCCCCCTCTCAGTATTATTTCCAACAACCTCCTCTTATTGCGCTCTGATGTGGGTGCTCCCACATTCTCTCTAACATCGTGCAATAAACTGTTAGCCTCTCTGGTGAGCTTTCTCCCATCTATGGAAGTATCTTCATAAGTGGATGATTCCACTCTCTTCTCCTCTGCATGCGGCTGCTCCACATCATCCCAAGGTTCTTCCTTTGGAGCTAAAAGCTCCTCAACTACATGTTACTGAAGCTCCATATCAAGGGAACATATCATGGCCTTATCTTCATCAAACTCTACATCTCTAATCACCATTGTCATCCTGTTGGATGGCAGGTACACTCGATAGTTGTGAGGTGTATTAGTGTACCCCATAAATATTTGCAACCTAGTTGTTGGCTCTAGATTTTTATGTGCATCCTTGCTAACATGATGGCAAACTAATGAACCAAAGATGCTAAAGTGTCCTAGATCTAGTTTATTCCCTAAAAAAGCTTCTTTTAGTGTACTTATCTTGAGAATACAACGAGGGATTCTGTTATGCAAATAAAAAACTATCTTGCATGCTTTAGCCCACAAGTGCAATGGTAGGCCCTGATCATGTAACATCACTCATTCCACTCCCACAATAATTTTTTTCTTTCTTGTAGCCACCCCATTCTATTGTGGGTTATGAGGTTCAATCAACTCCCGTTGAATGCCTTATGATGCACAAAATTTCTTGAATTCATTCGACACATATTCTCCACCATTATCGCTTCTGAGAGATTTACCTTTACTTCCAAGATCTTTCTTGACAAGTGATTTAATTTTATAAAATTTAGCGAATGTATACTCTTTCTTTTGCATCAACAAAATCCAATGCTTATGAGAAATCATCAACAAATATTACATAGTACATGTGCCTAGACATGGATGCTGTCAAGAAAGTTCCACACACATCTGAGTGAGCTCGATCAAGGATCGCTTGCACTCGAATGTCATTATCATGAAAGGAATATTTGGTGTACTTCCCCAATGTACACCCTTTGCATGTGTCTCTCTGCTCAAGTGTACCCATGGGAAGTCCTGTAGAAATTTTTTGTATGATCTTCAAGGTTCTTTGGTGCAGGTGACCAAATTTTTTATGCCACAAATCATCAATGTCTTGACTCTATACCTTCTCTACTTTAGTACTCAAAGAAGCGCAATCTTCTACCTCTAATTTTTAGAGTTTATTCACTCGAACAATGATCTACTTCACATGTCCTATGGCTATGTGACGAAGGAAAGCCTTTCCCTTACTAAATATCACATCATAGCCTTGATCCTCCAAAATGACAACATAAATCAAGTTCTTCTTCAAACCCAGAAAATACATGACATCTCTCAATGTGAGGGGAGAACCAAACTCCCTATGAAAGGTAACAGCACCGATGTCGGTTGTGCTATACCTCCCATCACCTCCCATATCAATGTGCATTTGGAGGTCCTTCTCCTCCAAGTTACTAAAGATCTCTTTGTTGTTGGTCATATGGAATGAGGTCCCACTATCTAGGCACCACACACTACCCATCACTGTTGGCACCATACAAGCAATGAGGGAGAATTCGAGTTCGAATTTTGAAGAAAGAAATTCACCTATCACTCCTCCTAGGGGCTTCTTACCAAGCTTTTTGTGTAGACACTTTGTGGCATAGTGTCCCAGCTCATGACAGTGAAAACATTTAATTTTCGACATGTCCTTCTTCTTTCCGCCCAGACTAGAATATGATTTGGAATGGGATGACTTCCCCTTATCTTTCTTTGCCTTTCTAGCTAAGGCATATTTCTCCTCATCATCATTATTTGATGAGGATCTATCTCTGGTGTTCCATCGAATCTCTTCCTATACCAAGTTGGATGACAATCGCTCCCACTTTGGTAGCTTCTCCCTCCAATTAACTAAGTCTTGGTAACTGTGCCAGATATTGGGAAGTCCTAGAAGTGCTAGGCTCACCATATCATCTTCTGCAACAGTAACCCCAAAACTTCTGAGCTCATCCCAACATTGGGTGAACTTGGTTAAGTACTTCAGAATTTATTCGTCCTTCTCCATCTTGATCTTTCTGATCTTCTGCTTTAGTACCAGCTTCTTATGGTCACTACTATTTTGAAAGATGTTTTTCAATGCCTTCCACATTGTAAATGGAGTTTCCTTACCGTGGATATTCGAGACAATATGATCTCGAAATCCTTCTATGATAATCCCTCTTTCCTTTTCCACACAATTTATCCATTCATCCAGATCTTTAGCATCAGATGTTGGTGACTTAAGGATATCATGATCTATAAATCCCTTCATCCTGTTGTCTTCCACTACCTCCATCCTATCCTTCTAAGCTATGTAATTTGATTTTCCCTCAAGGGCATACTCATGTCTTAAATGGTAGAACGACATCCTACTAGCTCTGAAGTATGAAACTACAAATTCAATTTCACCTACAGAACAAACTCGTATTCTCCTCTTCTATAGTGATTTCATCTCTAATACCATGTAGATTTTTATTGTAGATTTAAACTACAGATTGTGATATGACAAAATAATTAACTTGAATCTACTCTACTCATCAGCAGAAACAAAAATCGATTGACGAAATAATGAAGAAGAAAAGGAATAATTTCAATCACACATAACACAATAATTTTCTGGCGAAATCCTTAGCTAAAGACCCCTATTATCTATATATTTCATTAACTAGAAGATATGAGAAGCAAATACAATGCTTTTTCAACCTGAACAATCTCTGCATAAGTACATTATATCTCACTACTTCAGAAATCAACTCAATCCAATACTTAACCAAATATTCTACTTGCCAAGCCCATACCTTAATTTAGAAATTCCTCACAAGTAATTGCACAATCCATCCATAGTCCTTCCTATGATTTCATGCACCATCAGTTTAATTTAGATGATTTTACAATTGATAGTACACTTTCCCTGAACTGTAATATCAACTAGGTCTTCCTCTGAGCTAACATGCATGAGTTATTTTTGAGTGAATTATCAATTATCTTAAAGATAACTCCATGGGAATTAAATCAAATTTAATTCACTTGACCACTCACTAGTTCCTCCAACAGTTAGAACTAGTTTAATTGAATTTAACTCAGTTAAACTGAATTAAATAATTACAACCCAATAAGAACTCAACCTGGACCCCTAAAATTTAGAGATCACTCTACATGACTCTAGATAGACTTCCAACTCAAATTTAGTGAGCCAAGTAAGTCAACTTAACTTAATTAACTGCTAATTTAATTCCCAATTTAATTCAAGGACAAATTAAATTAAGATTTTCTTGTTGCTATTTTTAACACTTCTTCCTCCTTGACCTTTTTTTTGTGGTTTATCTCCTTCTTCTCCATCCTCTACTTCCATTTTATTAGCTTCTTCTTCTCCTTCTTGTTTGTGGGATCCCTTTTATTGAATCCCACTCTCATGTTTCCTATTGGTGCTTCCTCAAGTTTCCTCAAAATATTTTATGTAAATTGTTGTGTTCTCAATAGATTAGGTTTTCAAGACAAAGGTGAGAGTGTTGGTTCTCTATTTATGGCCATCTGAAAAGAAATATTTTTGAGAAAAATTCAATCTGCAAGGGTGTGCTACAAGATGTTTGTACGTGAAAAATTTTAACCAAACTATCTTACTTTTTGTTCATGGGAGGTGACAAAAATGAGCTACTTACCCTTCCCTAAGAGATTCCTACATGGTTTTGGTTGTTTAGAGGAAAATTCTCACCAATTCAAACCTTATTTCACCTCTCGGCCTGATCCTGTAGCACTATCTGTAATCCTATAACGTTGTCTTTAATCCTATAGCAATAGACTCCAACCCCATAGCAGCTGCTTCCGATCATGTAACACCTCCTATTCGACCCTATAGATTCTCTGTAGTATCCTAGGGGACTCTTGATCACGCCTAGCTCCACTCTCGATGCCTTAGTGTGTTGGCATTATGATACAATTTTTGTACTTGATGGAAACTCACTCACACATCCGTTTACTTTTGATGAAAGGAAATTCACATTTTAACAGGTCTATTTAGATGTAACAGGGCATTGGTACAGAAGAATAGGTAGATGGAACTAAGGTCTACTTATCAGAATAAAGAAGTTGAAGGAAAAGGATGGTGTAAAGCAGTTTAAGATGTGTACACTGGTCCACTTAGTCAAAACAACGTGTACACACTGGTTCACAAAACAAAAAGGGCGTATACGTATACATGCACTTTCACAAGAAGAAAAGCGTGTATATGTTCGAAAATCAAGGAAATTCAAGAGAAAAGAATACCAAGGGTCAATACCATGGTATTAGCCCAAAATATTGAGCGGAGTAATGACTATTTGATCTTGTCCAAGAATACCATAGGTCCTAAGTGGTTTTGGTCCGAGGTATTGAGAAAGGCCTAAAACTATATAAGGAGGAGAAGATCATAAGGCCAGAGTGCAAGTAAAAGGGTTTTCTTAGGGATACTTCTATCTGAAGTATATTTTATGTTGCAGGGGCTGTGTTTGTGATTTGATCTGAAATATTATGTGCACCTTGAATTCAATGATGGATCCAGATCATGAGACTTGAAATGGCTTATCAATGAATGATCTGATATTGGTTGGGTTAGATCTGATTGTGTACACTTGTTTTATTCTTTAAATGTCATGATTTGGGTTTGTGTGAAGTTTGGAATAGTAGCGAAGTTATGAGTTAATATTTTCAGGTCTATACACTAGTTTGTCTTAGTAAAAGCGCATATAGACATGCGTTCTACTCTTCCAAGTAGCGTATACAAAAGAAAATCCTATTCTTTAGATGTGACTAATCTATCTGATCAGTTCTATTGTTTTACTATTGTCTATCAATGAAGTCTTCTTAGATCTAAATGTAAAACTGAATTCATAAGGAGTTTGGTGTCTGATTGATTGATTGTCTAAGTAAGTAGGGTTATCTCCGCTACTACCTGTGTAAAGCTTTGTAAATTGGCAGTAGATGTTCAGTATTATTGGTTGGTACAGACTTGATTTAGAAGTTTTATGTTTAAGTAGTTTTGAGGGTATATGCAGGTTTGGTTAAAGAAAGTAGCGTATACACACAGGTTGGGTTCACTAAAGTAGCATATACATTATGATGCATGATTTTTTAGGTTACGGCTAGTTCTGAATGATGATGCGGTTTTCTGGGTTTAGCACAGTGTTCTGGTGAAATTGATCTGATTGTTCAGATTAATTGATTATTGGTTGATGCAGCTTGAGTTTCAAAGTTTCTAATGGGTCCAGTATGAAAATTTGATGAAATGAGGCCTTCATTTGTATTGTTGTGTACTAGGAGCATCCAGTCTGAAAATTTATGAAACGTGGTCCCTGGAGGAAGAAGAAGTTCGTAGCCTTTGGTAGGCCGGTGCCTACATACTAGTAAACACATTGGCTAGTACAAGAGCTAGGGGGTTGTAGCTCCCTTCCAATAGAAGATGGAAAATGAGAGAAGGTTGTAGCCATATGCAGGTGGGTGCCTACGTATTGGTATGAGTCTGCACTAGTACAAGATTGTAAACATATTTTCTTAATATTAAAAGAAGACAAAGACGACAGCAACAGGTGGTTTTTTTCCCGCATTGGGTTTCCACCTTAAATCTTGGTGTTCATGTGTGTTACTTAGGTGTGATGGTTTATTGAGTTTTTACTGCACTATTTAACAAGTTATTGATGCACTGATTAAGGTTCAACACATGATAAATTTACTAAATCATAAGTTCTCTGGGTATACACTGGTTTCTCTAATCACAGTAGCATGTACACACAAGTTCACTTCACATAAGTAGCATATATAAATCTATTTGGGAAATGAAAAATTATTGAACTATAAATACTGATTCACCCCCCCTCTCAGTATTATTTCCAACAATTGGTATAAGAGAAGGTCCTTCAGAAGAAGCTTGATCTCTTGAAGGAAGATCTTTCAAGATGAATAATCACGAAGGCATGGGATCTATCAAACCACCAATATTCAATGGGAGCTACTTGGTATATTGGAAAATAAGAACTAGAGCCTATCTCCAATCGCTTGGAGCTGATGTTTGGGAAATTTTGGAAGGAGGATATCAATTTCCTGCAGCAATACCCACAAAATCTGCAGGTAAGAAGTTATACGAAACTAATGCCAAAGTTGTAAATACTTTATTGGGAAGTCTGTCAGAATCAGAAGTTGTCAAAGTCATGCAGCTCAAGATAGCCAAAGAGATATGGGACAAAATCACTCAGAACTACAAAGGAGACTCCCAGGTAAAATGTGCTAAAATTCAAACTCTTAGAATTCAGTATGAAACCCTTATTATGCATAGTGATGAGAGTATTGCTAGTTACTTTTTACCTATAGATGAGATTGTTAATTGTATGAAGAATTTGGGTGAAGAGATAAAGGAAGCTACTTTAGTTGAGAATTTTTTTAGATTTTTGTCTTCTAAATTTGAGTCAAAAGTATCTGCCATAGAAGAAAAACATTATCTTCAAACTATTACTATGAATCAACTCCATGGAATCCTAATTGCCTTTGAAATGAGGAAAGGAGGTCCATCATATATGAGAGAAGCCACTTTTAAAGCTTCAACAAAGGGAAAAGTAAGGGAAGAGCACAATGAACTAGTATACATTTCAAAAGAAGAAGTTGAGGTAAATTTTGTCAAGAAGCTTTAACGGTGTTCGGGAAGATTCAGAGGTAAGCTACCATTCAAATGATTTGCTTGTGGTAGAGTTGGCCATTATGCTGCCAAATTTTCTCATAAAGATAAATATGAAAAGGGAAAAGAATATGCAAAAGGAAATAGAAAACAAGTTATGAATAGAAGGAGTTACTAAACGCATGAAGATAGTGATGGTTTATCTTATATTTATGAAGATGAAACTAAAAAAGATTATAGACTTCTCTTGGCCTATGAAAATGATGATATTTTGGACACCTTAGAAGAGGAAGACTTTGTAGCTTCATGTTCCGGATTATCCACAGTTTTAACTTCATTCTGCCGACGTTTCGAACCCCAACGGGGGTCCATCCTCAGGACACTCTGAAAGATAGATGAAATGAATGAATGATGATGAGAGAAAGAGCTAGGAACCTGTATATAAATACACAAATACACAGGAGCCCTAATATGAGAGCCGACACTTATTTATTATTATTACAAGAAATTTATTTATATTTGATATTATTATTATTAATTATTTAATATTTAATTTATTTTATTGTATTGCTTAGATTAATTAATCAATTAATTATATAATTAATAAAATAATTTATTGTTAAATATTTATTAAAATGATGAAAATTAAATTCAATAACTTATTTTTAAAGACAATTCAACTAATTTTACTTTTTTTGTAGATTAAACTACCCTATTTTAACCTAATTCCCTTTATTTCTATTTTCCTTTATTAATCAAATTTTTTTTTTAATTTATAATAATTTAATTAAGCCTTGTTATATTTAATAATTATTTGTATTACTTATTAATTTATTAATTAATTCCTTAATTTTTACTATTTAATCATGTTTTATTTTTTTTTTTTATTTTATTTAAATAATATTTATTAAGCCTTAATTTAACTTAATTAATTAATTAGCTTTTTTTATTTTTATTATATTAGTTTATTAATATTTTATACCTTATTTTTGATTTAATTCTTTTTATCCTTTAATTATTATATTATTTTTAGTTAATTAATTTTAATACCTTGTTTTATTATGTTGTTTATTTTATACTTATTTTTGCTTTATTGATTTTTCATTTAATTAATTTTTTTTATTTTAATTAATTATTTTAATACCTTATTTATTAGGCCCTTAATTAATTTAATTTAATTAAGAACTTTAATTTTATTTATTAATTAAATTAATTAATTAAATAATAATTAATTAAATTAAATAAAATTAAATTAAAGGATTTGTGATGATTAATTAATTAATAAGAAAACAAAATTTCTGACTGGAAGGCCTATTGATCTTGAGCTTCCAAGGGCTTCTAGGGGGTAATTCGTCTGATCAGGGGAAACCAGTTCCCACTGATTTCGCTTCCATTGTCCCTGTTGAGGTTCCGCGGGAATTTCATAATTTCAATGGCCTCTCTCATTTTTATTTTATGATAATTGTCCTCCCTTGCAATTATCTTGGCGTCTTCCAAACACATATGATGTTTGGTCTTGGATGAGTGTCCTGCCAGGGCCGACGTACAAGATCTATCATTCTTTATGTCAGCTGCATGCTCTTTAAGCCTTGTTTTCAGAGATCGACCTGTTTCCCCAATATAACTCTTACCACATGAGCAATCAATCTTGTACACTCCCTTGAGCTGCTGACGATCGATGTTGTCCTTAACTGACCTCATCATCTGCCTTCTAGTTCCACATGTTGAAAATTGAGTATCTATGTTTTTCTTCTTTAATATTTTCGCAATCTTGTCGATAACCCCTTGGATGTATGGAAGGTAAACTCTCCCCTGATTTTCTTTGTCCTCGGGGGTATGTTTAGAGAGGGCCCTGTTTTGAGCCCTTTTTATAGCTTTCTTGATACTCCATTCTTTGTACCCAATGTTTTTGAAGACATAGGTTAAGTGTTCAATCTCCTCCTTTAGGTGATCTGGGTCAGAAATCCTGAAAGCTCTGACAGCAAGGGTGTTTAAAACGCCTGATTTCTGGGATGGATGATGGTAAGAGTCAGCATGAAGATAGCTATCCGTGTGAGTTTTCTTCCTGTAGACCTGGTGTCCCAAAGTTCCATCCTCCCTTCTACTGATTAGGACATCTAGAAAGGGGATCTTACCATTCTCTTCAAGCTCCATAGTAAATTTGATTTCAGAGGATAAGGAGTTAAGATGATTGAAGAATTTCTCAAGCTCTGCTTTGCCATGAGTCCAATTTAGGTTGGTGTCATCTACGAATCTTTTCCACCATGCTGGTTTTAAGTGGACTGAGTCAAGGGATTTTTTCTCAAAGTACTCCATGTATAGGTTAGCGACAATAGGTGAGACCGGGGAACCCATGGCAACTCCAGAGATTTGCTCATAATAGTGATCCTGAAAACTGAAAAAAGTGGACCGTAAACAGATTTTTGCAAGCTTCGCTGTTTGAGGATCGGTGGCCATCTTTATAACATGTACAGCTTCATCAAGGGGAATTTTTGTGAACAAGGATACAACATCAAAGCTTACTAGAATATCATCTTTATCCACCCTCTTATCTTTAATAATATTCACAAAATCTGTTGAGTCTTTTATGAAGGAGTCTATGTTACCGACCAGAGGTTTTAGGATTTTAGCTACATACTTAGCCAATTCATATGTAGGGGAACCAATGGTGTTGACAATTGGTCTGAGAGGTACCCCTTCCTTATGGATTTTTGGTAATCCATAGATTCTAGGAATAACCTCACAGGAGGGAATCAGCCTCTTTTTTATTTTATCTTCCAGGTTGGTTTCCATGATGGCTTTTTTGACTTGCTTTATCACCTTGGGAATAGGGTTAGAATTGACCTTTCTATAACTTCCACAACTCAAATGCTCATTCATTTTATGAATGTAATCCTCCTTGTTTAACACAACGGTGGCTCCACCTTTATCAGCTTTAAGGACCACTATTTTATCATTATTACAGAGAGATTTCAGAGCCTCTCGCCCTTCCTTGTTAAGGTTACTCTTTGGGCGTTTAGATTTCAACAAAGCTAGGGAACATTCTTGTCTTAATATTTCTCTGTCATTTGATGAAAGACCTTGAGTCCCATTCTCAATGTTGCAGATGATGCTTTCAAAAGGAATATTTTTAGGTGAGACCGCAAATCCCAAACCTTTGCTCAAGATTTCAATTTCTTCAATACTGAGAGTTATAGATGAGAGATTCACAACCCTTTATTCTTGTGTATTCGGAATAGAGGGGTTCCCAGTCACAATATTGCAGTGATTATTCTTGGAAGCATTATAATTATTAATCATTCCCTTGTGTTCCACGCTGTAATTGCTGCTATCCGCATTATCCGCTTTGTTAACCGCTATTTTATCCTTATAACCCACGTTATTAATCTTCATCATTTCCACATTACCCACGATATTATCCTTATCATTATTACTTACGTTATTAACTATTGATGTGTTGGAGTTAACGATGTCAGCGTAGGGTATGACGTGCTCCACCCTGGAATCAGCATTCACCACGTTCACCATGATGTTAACCGTTTTCTCCCACGCATTCCTGGATAGGTTAACGATGTCAGCGCAAGGCGTTATGTGTTCCTTGCTGGTATCCGCATTCACAGCTTTTTCACATGTATTATCTGCGTTATAAACCAATATATTATTTGCATCCTGAGCCAATATGCCAGGAACAGCGCAAGACTCCTTGGCGTATGGTCTCTCCATGGTATTGCCGTTGTCTTCAGGGGTATCCGAATTCACCACCGCATTTACACATGTATTACCTATGTTATTAATCACTGATGTGCTGGTAACGATGTCATCGTAGGTTATTACGTGCTCCACCATGGAATTCGAATTCACCACTTTCTCACACGCATTTCTGGAGAGGTTAACATTGTCAGCGCAGGGTGCCATGTGATCCTTGCTGTTATCGGCATTCACTGCTTTCACACAAACCATTATATTCTGTTTATTAATCATCGCACTCTTAACCGATGTGCCAGGAACAGCGCAGGACTCCTCATCGAATGGTTTCTCCATGGTATTGTTGCTGACTTCAGGGGTATCTGCATTCACCACCGCTTTTAACGAATTACCTGCGTTATAATCCATTATATTATCTTTATTAATTATCGCACCCTTAACCAATGTGCCAGGAACAGCGCAGGGCTCCTCAGTGTATGGTTTCTCCACGGTATTGCTGTTGCTGCTAAAACACACAGTGTAGTTGGTATTTATGGTGTCCTTGCTGGAGTCCACAGGGAAAGCGCCAAATGATTCAAGGACCACGTAGGAATTATCAGGAACAGCGCAGGATTTTTTGCTTTCGATGTAGCAGTTATCCATGTTGGTGCTGGTGTCTCTTGAACCCACCGCGCAGTTGGAATTGGGAGCATTGCATTGGTTGCTACTGCCTGAACCCACAGCGCAGTTGTTAACCACAAAGAAATCATAAAACTCAAAATGATCATAGATACATTGACACATCAACTAACTAAAAGAGAAAAACACAATGAAAATCTAGAATGTGAAATTGTGGGTCTAAGAAAAGAACTTCAGAAGACAAAATGTCTTAATCTTAGATTTGTTAAAGGATCAAAAACTTTAAATGAAATCATCAAAGTTCAATGTTCTCCTCTTATAAAGACAAGTCTTGGATATACTAAAGAATCATCTCAATCACAGAAGTCGTCAGCCTCCACCAGAAGTTATCTTGATCCTGCAAAGACCACTGAATAGTATGTCAATCATCAGCAAAGGCCTAAAATTACTCATCAGGTAAATCATACTCAATTTACTCCAAGGATGAATACCAGTAAAAGCTTCAACCAACGGGAAAACAATGCCAAAGATTCTATGATCGCAAAAACTTATTTAATGGGCAATGTTTTTCATGCCATAACTTTGGGCATAAGGCTACTCAATGTGTTGCTTACAAAACCATCATGACTAGAGAAGCACGAAATCAAAGGAGTGTGACTAGAATCAAGAAAAGTTCCTATAATAGCTTTTCTTCTCTTAAAGATGAAATAGAATGTTCAATTTGTAACAACTTTGGTCATGAAGAATCTAAATGCAGGAGAAAATTTCGGCCAACACTTCAAAAAGAGCAATCATCATTAAATTCCAAGATAGGGAGAAAGAAGGAATCTCAATCAGAAAGATGTGGCATAGCTCTATATGTAGAAGGACAAGAGAATTAGTGGTATATTGATAGCAGATGTTCCAAACACATGGCATGTGATAAAGAGAAACTTCATTCTTATAATGCTTTAGAAAAGGAAAAGAATGTCTCATTTGGAAATGACACACCAGTTGCCATTAAAGGTGTGGTTCTGTTTTCTTGAAAGAAAAGGTTAAATCTAGAAATTTTGTGTATGTAGATGGTTTAAAACATAACCTGTTGAGTATCAGTTAAATCTGTGATCAAGGAAATGAAGTTGTTTTTCGATCAAACGGATGTGTGGTTAATGAGCTTGATACAGGAAAGATCATGATCAAAGGTACAATAACTCAAAAGAACTTATACATACTCAAAGGAGGACAACAACAATGTTATCTAAGAAAAACAGATGAAAAGTGGCTATGGCACAGAACATTGGGACACCTAAGCTTTTCTCAGATAAGAAAAACATGCAGGCTCAAGGCAGTTTGTGATCCTCCAGATATCAACATCCTAGAAAATACCATATGCAAACCAATTCAAGTCGGTAAGCAAACCAGATTTCACTTTAGTGGAGAAGAAGGATCATCAAGTAAGCCTCTTGAACTCATCCATACTGATTTATGTGGACCAACAAAGAAAAAGTCACCTCGTGGAGAAGAATACTTTATTTTATTTATTGATGATTTTTCTAGGATGTGTTGGATAGGTCTACTAAAGCATAAAGATGAAGAATTTGAAAAGTTTAAAGCCTTCAAAGCTTTAGTTGAAAATGAATCAGATCGAAAAATCAAATGTCTCAGATCTGATCGAGGGGAAGAATTCATATCTGATGAATACTTTGACTTTTTTGAACAACATGGAAAAAAATGCAATTCTCCATCGCAAGAACTCCTTAGCAAAATGGCATAGTGGAAATAATGGATAGAACAGTTTTGTTAGTCCCTTACAATTTCCTATGTCGAGGAGGAGATTAAGAAGGGTAACTTCAAACCACTTCAGCTTAGTAGCTAGCCCTACTAAGCAAGAGAGGGGTCTCTCAAAGTTTTTTGTCAGTGAAATGACTTTAAAGCAATATGTTTTAGGCTAGAATGTATGATTGTTTGTGTGTTGGTGAATTTTAGATTTTAGGTTTTGCTGGACTAGGGTTTGGAGCCCGTGATTAGGTCTAGGCTTTAGGAGTGAAAAAGCAAATATAGAAAGGAGATAGGTAACAGAAGGGCATGGTGTACTTGGAATATTGTTAATGTAGTATAGAATAGAAAGTTTAGAAGATACTAATGACCATAAGCAAATATGAGTTCATTAGCTTTTAGAAGACATAAACATAACTATGAAAGCCATATAAACAAAGCTTGAAAGCAAGAATCTTGTCTATTTAACTGCAAGGCATTCATAGAAAGAAGACAAAACATGTGGATAAAAATGATTTAACCATTCAAAAATAGATATAAATAATAATAAACACCATGAACTCACTGGACTAGAGTTCCTTAAAAATATCTACAATTATCTCTCTATTACCTGAGAAGATCATTACATGCAAGCCTCCTCCATAAAAGTCCAACCCTTCTCTCTGAAAGAGAAATGACACATATAGACTCTCTTAGACCACTTGCCACCTTTAGGAGTCAAATTCCTAGGTGGTGGAACTGACTCCAAGATTCTCTCAACCAATAGGTGAAAGTGAGAAGGTGTAACTCAAACACTTCTTGGAGAGTTTGTTTAGGAGTTTTTTTCCTTAATGAGGCCTATTAAACATCAAAAATAGCCTATCATGTACATTTATTCATGCCTACATCACCTAGCCTCAAAACAAGTGCCATTACATAAAGAATTTTGACTTTGACTAAGTCAAATTGAAAACTAGAAATCTTACACAATGAAATTTACAATTAAAAACATAAGAAATTACAAAAGTACAACGCCGACTTTGAGCTCACTTTCATGTGACTTCCCGAGGTCGAATGAAGATCTGAGAGAATCGTCAACTACATTTTCAAGTCTAGTTTCTAGGACACTTTGGATTTTTTAGAATGACCCATGGAAGGCCTTCAAAATTCCATTCTCCCAAGGTCACTCCAGGAGCGTAGCGCCTGTCAAAAAAGGGTCTAGAAAGCTAGCTTTTGGCCACTTTTTTCCACTTTTCTCAAAATTTGAGCCTCCTCTGGAAAATATGAGCAAATGGGTTTTTATAGGACGACAATTTATTTCCAAAAATATAGATTTTTCCTGAAATGGATGCATGAGGAAAAAGCACAATGCCAAGCTGGAACTGCTGAATTCCTTAATTAGGCCTCAAAATTTGCAAAAAACAAAAAGTACTCAGAATTTGCTCAAAATTGGCCAAGAGTAGTAAAATGATGCATGTTAAGCCCTCATAGATGCTTCAGCAATCATGTCCAACTTCCCTTTACCTTTTTGGTCCTTTTGGGCTTCTTTGAGCTTGTTCTTCAACTGCTTGACCTTGACGTTACAGATCATGTTTCAGGCCTAGTAATGGTGCATCATGTGCCTTAGCAACTGGTTGTCTCTATTTTCTTTCTCTAGAAGCTTCTCCAAGTAATAATTTACCCTATTGAGCCAGTATTCCTTGTCTTGATTGACCTCTAAATCAATTTTGTCCTCTAGGTCTAGCTCTTCATTCAGCAAAATGTGTTCCTCTTCTTCTTGCAATGTCTTCTTTAGCCCTCTTGTTCTTGGCCTTTTTCTCTTACCCTTCCCTTGTGTTCCTTCAGGCTCACTTGTCTCTATGACTACTTTGCCCTTGTCAACCTGCTGCAATAATTTAGTTTTCTCTTTCTCCATGATTAATTGCTTCGCTTTCAGCTGATTATTTTCCTATTCTAGGAATGAAATGATGTGCCTTGCTCTTGCCATGTTAACTGTGAGTTCCTTGATCTAATAGTCTTTATCTCTAATCATCTACTTCATGCTTGAAGTTTCATCCTCTGCCTCTAAATCAACCAACTCAAATTCATGTTCAACCATGTCTTTATCCCATGTTGTCGATCCCTGTTTTGTTGATGTAGAAGGCTTGGAGCCTTTCTCACCATGAGAAGAAAAAAAAAGCCTCTTTCCTCTCTTGTACATCCTACTCACCTTAGGCTTAGGTGCTTTGGTTGTTTCAATTGATTTGCTAGAGGACCCCATTTCTATTTTCTGTATTGGCATGCTAGAAGGTTGAGCTGCCACATTGGTTTCATGCCATTTTAGAGTTGTTTCCAAAAAAGATTCCCAAGTCATATCTTTCTCTGCAAGTTGATGAAGGACTATAGTCCTGATTATATTATGACGAAAAAGGCTAGGGTAGTGCTCCTTTTTCTTTATCTGAATCCTCTCTAATATTTTGGCAATGCTCCTACACAAGTAGTTGCACATATTGAGTGGCTTATGAGATGTAAAGTGCATTAGGAGGCGAATATGATAGGCATATAATCTGGATAATCTTCCTTCACATGTAAAGAACTTCATGACAATGTTCATCAAAGGGGCATACTTCTCCAATAAGTACTTGAAAGGCATAACATGAGCATTTTTTTTGTTGTATGGTGTTTTCAAGAAGGGTCTATAATTCTTAAGATCTAAGCTCATCCCCTTGAACCAATATTCACCATTATCTGGTAGCCTTGTAGCAAGTGAAATGGAGGCCATTGAAAAAGTGAATTCAACACCAGCAATAACAACACTTTCACCTTTCAACTGAGTTTCAACCCAATCTGTCAATTGGTCATTGAAACCCACTCACTCTCCCTTTTGCAGAAATCCAAGAAATTCACATCTTCAAAGCACTGTTTGACAAAGGGACATGAGTTGATTTCATTGAAATTTGATGGCTCATATATGAGGATTTTTCCTCCCTTGTGATGTCTCTTCCTCTCTAGTGAATATTCTCCTTCCATGGTGACAAAAACCTTGTAGCTCAGCTTAGGATGCAACGAAATTAGGTAAGGAAGCTTAAAAATCGATTTTAAGAGAGTTTCAGGTGATTTCTAGATACTCTGGCCCAAGTGCAGCATAGTTAGCCTGAGTGCATTGCCCAAGTGCAGCGGAGTGTTCCTGAGCATGGCATAAGGCCTCCAAGTGTAGCGAAATGTCTCTAAGTGCAACGCCATCTTCCAAACCAATTTTGGAGGTCTTAAAATTATCCAAATTAATAACTTGATAGCTAATGTCTGCTAGAAGATGGACTCCTAGAGAATGTAATTTTGACACTCCATCAGTGAGAAAAAACCTATTTTCCCAAGGTCTCTCCAAAAAGCAAGGGTGTCTCTCACAAATGTGTAGCGCCAATTTGCAGAGAACTTTTGGGTGCCTTCCACTAATCCAAATCATGATCTGAAGGTACCATTGGAAATTTTAGGATGTTGACTACACAATAGAGTCCTTAAGCACTACCAACACCTTCTCCAAACGCCTGAAAAATTGTCTTTAAGTCAAGTTGTCCAGAAGTGCAACAACTCTCTCGTAGCAAGTGTACTTTAAGAATTTCATTCAAATAATAATACCTGTTCATAAAATGAAGGATGTTTTTGTTCATTGGCCTCTCATTGACAAAAACCACTTTCACTTTTGTAAAATGATTCTCCATTTAGTCAAAAGCATATTTTTAATAAAAAATTTCCCTATGAGGAATGATGAGATGAGGTAGTGTACTGCAACATTGTCTTATTTGAAATAAAAAATTATCTTTACCTTTATTTTGTTTTCCCTAAGTTTTTAACTCCCTTTGCCCACTGAATTACATGATGGACATGTTTTGTTTTAACATATTGTATCATGACGACACATGGAGTGAAACCCTAGACCATGACCTAAAATGAGGAATTTAACTATTTCATGACCCAAGACACTTAAATGAACATATGATACCTTGAAGAAGATAATGACCATGATGAGTGACGAAGACCATGAGTAAGTGAAGGGATCAATAGTGACCTAGACACAATAACCAGTGACCAAAATTTTATTTGAAGATTCACTGAAATGACAAAAATTTGACTTGACACCTTAAAAACACCTTGTAAGAGCATATTTTATCATTGGTGATAGGTTGAACTGGATGACACTAGCATTGGCTCCAACTGGGGATGGCAGCTCCTTGGATGTGTCAAGAACATTGTAGATCTAGTAGCCTTGTTCATTAGGCATGGAGTCAAAATTTAAAAGAACAAACTCAAACTAAAAACTAACTGACCAACTGAATTGACTTGACTTTAAAAAACATGCTAATTGAACTTACTTATGGTAGCAAACCATCGAGATTTGAGTTCTTCAAATCATGATGATAACTGCCCACTTGTTGAAGATGTATATACAATCATGTGTAATGATTCAATGTAACCAATCCAACAGATGGCAACATACTTGAATTTTGCTTGTACTTTCCTCGAGCAAGCAGGAAAAACAAAAGCTAGGCAACTTCGAGTGTCCACTAAAGATGTACTCATGATTCATAAATACAAGAAAATCCATCTTCCCAAATTGCTACAACAAATCAGTGTAAGGATCCTTAAAAATATGAAATGTTACCTTGTCTTGAAATCCAGCAAAAATACAAGTACTCCTTTCATTTTGATCTGAAAGAATACTTGGTTGTTGATCCACAGGAAGGCATAGGGAAATATGACTTTCTGCCACCTGAGTGTTGGCTGTAAATTTTTCAAGAATGAGAAACTCTGATTCTATCTCTGGCATATTTTCTATCTCAGACTCATGCTCTTCCATTTCATAGTCTAAATCATCCTTGAACAAAATACATTCTTCAAGATTATTAAACAGGTCAGCTCTATCCTTTTCATGAAAGAAAACAGTCTTTGTTAGTTGATCTCCTTGCATGAAATCTAAATCACAAATTGGCTTACTCACAACAACTTCATGTATAGTTTCATCAATCTCATGATTGTCATCATTTAAACCCAGATTTTCATTTTCAATAATGGAAGAAATTTCACTCACACAATCTTGACTATGTGAGCCCTGCAAACCTGCCATAAATTCGCTTGTAACATGGTTTTTCAAGAGCTAATATATTTCATCTTCAGATATAGGGGAACACTGAGGTTTATGGAGATAAACATTGGCTTGGTGATTTTCATTTTCAAGATCAAGAGTAGGCCTTTCTCTATTTTGATCCTAGTTTGTTTCATCCAAGGAGGAAATTTGTGATTCTTGTTGGGAGGAAAAATCATAAAGGGCTTCTAATATATCATCTCCCATACTTCTTCATACCCATACGAATTTTCATGAAATTGAATAAAATTTTCAGAAATATCACAACATTTATCCATCATTGATAAGGAAGAATTGCAGCTTTGATAATGTTGAAACAAAACTGAATGAAAATCCTTTAGAGAATATAAACCAGCAGATGGTAGACTCTCATAAACTTTCCTCACCATTTCCTCCATGGTAGCCATGAAAATATTCATCAGACAATGTTGGCTCAAAAGAGTCATCAGGGAAAATACCCTGGGTTCAGGCACATGAGGCCAACAGTGGTCCGTTGTAGTCTAGGACAGCGCTGGCCTTTTCACCTCACCCCAAAGGGCAAGGAATCTCACCTGAAGTGTGCCATGACCAAAAGAGAGAAGGGTTCAGCATGGGATCGAGAGAATGTCAATCAGGCACAAACGATAATACACATACACATCAATAATACATGAAAAAATGATAATAGTACCCGTAACTCATACACATGGATCCGTCATAAACAACAGAGAACTAACATCATCCTAGTATCAATCTATAATTCACCATCTACATGTAACAAGTAGACTATTTAAAATTTTAATAGGCCCATAAAACACAATGCGCAATACATTAGAAGTCTCAACAACTATCAGCTCTGGTTATATTAAATCAACAAGACAAAACACATCATAATTCGACATCTCGCCATAAACAATACATAGAATACCCATCTCAGTAGCTCAGGTCAGATTGCTCCGCAACCTAGTTCCTCAGCTCCTAGCTCTTTCTGCTTCTGCTTCTGCACCTGCGCACCTCCTCGGCAACCAACTCCTTTTGCGTTTTGCAAGTTCAACAGTAACCTTATTACTTTCTGTTCTTCCCCTTTTATATCCTTCCTTACTACCTAGACTTCTAGTTCTCGCTTGACTGCTTACTCCCTTAGCTGCTTCTGTGCCTTCCCGTCTCCTTGGTTGTCTTTGCCTTCTACTACCACCTTTCCATCACTCCTCCACAACTGCCCATTCCACCACCCAACCGTTGCTACCATTTGTCCTTCCCCACCCTTTGGTTTGTCAAAACTGGTCAAAATCATTCAAAATTAACGAAGGCTCCAACAAGCCCCGACCGCAATTTCTTGACTCGTCCAGGAGTCAAGTCATTTCGACCTTTGGTAGTTCTATTGCTACTTCCATGTGTTCTACGGGTGATGGCTTCTTTTCTACCGGCGTTGTTTCCACTCTCTGCTGTGTCGGAACCTCTGTTGCCTCGATACTTGATTGTAGATTAGGCATCTCTTTCATCTCAATCCTATCTTGTGGCATGGCATTTGTTTATGTGGCCCTTTCTTGACCCTGTGGCTCCTCTGTTCTAAACAAAGGCTCTAACTTTGGCACTGCGGTAGTTGTTTGCTGCCTAAACTCGTTGTACTGCTAAATTTCTAGGTCCTAGTTGGTGAGGATTCCATTTGTGCCTTGCGTGAATGCCTCAACCGATTATGATGTTAAGTGGTTGGCCGCTGTCTCTGTAGGTCATCCCATTGTTGGTCGCTTGAGTCACATGCCTCCTTCAAGAGCAGAACTTGCATAGGAACTAGGGGCCGCAGGTCTCAGATTATCCTTTTCGTCCTCACCGATTCCTCTTCAATGCTGTCAACTTGGGCCTGGAGGACATCGATTTGTTCAGTTATTTTCTAGAGTTGAGCCTTGTCTGTGCAATCCCTTTTGTTGGGAAACAGGGACTGAATTTGTTCTCTTAACGGGTAGACCTGGTGAATTTTTAGAGCTAGACTTCCTGACCAATCGTGGACCTTGCCCATTAAGGCATATCCATCGATGAGGGCTTTAGCTACGGCTTGTTTCATTATTTTTAGCTCCCTGACCTTGCCTTCAACTATCCGCATGTAGATTTCCACAGGATCTGGCAGTACAGACTTGACAGTCTCTAGCTTCCGCTTCATTTATGCATTTTTGGTTGCCAGGCACATGCATGCCATCTATATATGATCGCAGCAGTCGATCAATGTGTAGGCAGACATGTCCATCGGTGCTCCTGTGTTGGCTTCGGTGACGGTTGGACATATGAATTGGAACTGCTGTGTAATCTAATCCACTTGGGCTTGCAATCCTGTATTTGCTTCCTGTAGGCAATCTCGGTCTTCTGTTACTGTGAGCAATTACATCTTCTGCTGCTCATGTTCTTTGGCAAGGTCTTCATGAAGGATCTCAGCCTTGTGGGCTACTTGCTAAATAAAAGAAAATAATTGGGTTGATGACCAGTGAAGGAGTGTATTAGCCCACATTGTATCTGGTTCCAGGAATTGTTGTTGTAGGGGTAGGCCGCTTGCAATGGAATTATCAAAATGGGAGGCGAGTGAATGTTCTTGCTGGGCTGGTGGAGTGAACTGTGGGGTGGCTAGAGTAATTCTAGGGTTTGGAGGGACTGTGATCTTTATAGGGAGAGTGGGAAAGTATGGGACAATCCTTTCTCCATGCCAACTAGTATCCATGCATCTCCCAGTTAGCAGGTCCAACCCAAGCATCGGTGTTGCACTATCTATGGGTGGCATCCCTATGGCCAAGGTGGTGCCTTCTATCTGACCGGCTGACTGATATTTTGTTTCCCCAATAGTCTACCAGTGGCCGAATGGGGGGATCTCGGACAAGGTTCCGGAGGTGGAGGCAGTTTGCGGGGATGACTCCCGCGAGTGTTGTACTTTAGTGGATGTAGTGGTAGGGATCTCCTCAACTATAGCAGTTGCGGGAATTGGGTGTTTGACCTCAATAGCAAGGTCAACAACTGGGGCTGGGGGATTAACTTTCAGCTTTTTGGCAGCCGACTTTTTCACTTGGGGGGTGCGGATAACTCGCTTCTTTTACGACTTGGGTACCGGCATTGGGGAGAGAGCCTGGGCTATGCCCGCAGGAGGTGCCACTAAGACAGGTGGAATTACAATGGGGAATAGCATGGTGGAACCTTGAAAATGCTTGGGATAGTCACTCTCACCTGGATCGAAGCTTGTGATTTTCCTTCTTACTTTGAACATTTTCTCTTCCATTTGGAGTGACATCGGTTGGAGTACTTCATCTACTCCTCTCTTCCTGTTGCTTTCTGGCCCATCTCCCTTTCAGTTTTGTGGCATCAGAGCTCCGAACAGGTACTTGGGCTTCCCTTCAGTCACCTCGCAGGCCACTCCCATCCAGGACTCCACTTCTCTGCTTAGGGCTTCCTCTGTTAGGTTAAACCTCTGCGGCCTTAATTTGAATGTGGTGGGATTGGCACACCGCGGTCTTAGATAAGTGTGCACGTGGGAGGCCCTAAACCAGAGCTCACCTAAGAACTCATCCAAGAGAGTCCTGGGTATTCTCTCCATGGAATAAATGGCATCCACCATCTATGTGTACCAGCTCTTGAAAGCTCTTTTGTTGATCTCCTTTGTGTTGGGATCCCCTGATGCCCTCCACGGTTCATAACTGAGCGCAATTGGCTGGCCTTCAACAATGGTTTCCATCTGCCTCTCTAGTGGTGGCCTCCATTTCCACATTGCCAACACCATTACCAAGTATCCGAAGACAAAGCCAATTCTCCTCTAGCTTACATCCTCACATGCCTCAAAAAGTTTGTTGAGCACGAAAGCTAACTAGTTGAGTATTGCTCCTTGGCAGCAGTGTTCCGCTATTGAAACGGTTTCTAGGGTGCACCCATTCCTCGTGAAGTGCCTCATTGTCTTGCCTGCAATAAGGTATCAGGTGAACTGGATGTTATCTTTGTTGATCTTGTCCAGCTTTACTTCCTTCCCTCCTCACTCTGTCTTGTAGCAAGCGTAGATGTTGTCTTCTGTCTTTTTCTTCCCCCGCTTGGCCCCAACCCGGAATGTTGTGCAGACTGCATTCCCCATATCTACTAGCCTAGTTAATCGATAAATATTTTCAGCATGAATAGGATATTCCCTGTCCAACCATAGCGAACCTCCATGCATCCTGCTTGCCTGTAATTTGGTGCACTGCATGGGAGAAAATTGGGTGTCGAATACAAGTAGATTTCATAGGTTGAACAACATGAACCTTTGTATCCCTCTGAATTCCTCTCTAATTCTAGAGGTTCTGGTGCCATCCCCTCTTTCAAATTCTTCTGCGTATACTTCTCTTTTCATCGCTAGAAACTGGAATCCGTCTATGAAGTCATTTTCGATGAGATTCAACCTGTCATACTTGCTGGAAATACGGGGGGGGGGGGGGGGTGTGTGAATCAGTTATTCTTTTTAACTGTTCTTTTTATCGCCAAAACATTTATATATGGAACATAGAAATAGATAATGGGAATAAATTCTTTTATTAACACAAACAGTGCAATGAAATAGATACAATACATAAATGGTTGCAATCAGTTGGCAAGCACCAACTTGGACTTTTGTGAGGCTCCAACCTCTAGAGCACCAACTCTGTTTTACCGAGTCAATAGTATTGCACTTAGGAGCACCAACTCCCAAGGATTCCAATATTTTTAGTTCTGAGGCTCCAACCTCGTGGGCTCCAACCCTCACCTGGTATAAACTATTTTGTTGTAGTTCTTTGCTCCCAAGCCTTTTGCTTCACTCCTATTCTCCTGCTTCTCCTACCTCTCTTGCCTCTGCTTGAACTTCAGCTTCCTCTCGCTCTGATTATACACACACAAACACCCTTTCCTTGTTTTTCCTGTTTTATATGTTCCTGATGCCTCTAACTGTTGGTTTCTGCATTTCACTGGCTCTTCGGCTTCCTCAATGCCCGCTTCAGCTTCCTCTGTACTAGCTTGTCCTTTGGCTTCCCTCTTCTTCATCGCTTTGGCTTCCTCTGCGCTGGCTGGTCCTTCGGTTTCCCAGATTTTTAGTTTCCTCTGCGTTGGCTTGTCCTTCTGCTTCCTAGCTTTTCGGCTTCCTCTATCTCTTTGTGTTCACCAACACTTCAGGGACACATTGATTCAATAGTGAGGACCGAAAATACTCAGAGAAGACTATTACACGTTAAAAAAACTGTAACAGAGGCCCTTTTTAATAATAATGTGCATCCAGCAGACTTTATTATTTACGAAGAGATTTTATTGGAGGGATAGTACCAACGAGGAGGCCCCACCTGCCATGTCACCATCACAATCACAATCGACTTTATTCAGGTCTACTGAACTATCGAAACCCCAATTATAAGCTTTTTGGCCTAAAAAACCTCAAGCAACACAAATACTGAAATACACAAGATATATATGAAAATCTCGACCAAAATGCTTAAGGGAGGACTTCAAAAAACTTTACGCTTGCATCTATAACTATTTTGGGTCCGCCTTTGGTCACTATTGCGAGCCCACCATCAATCTGCAGGATCCTCAATCCAGTGGTCGATATTCATTTTCAGGTGGCCCATAATTACGAAGGTTACCTGCCCGAAGAAAGTGGTTCCTCTCTTTCCTCTGCTAGCCACCCGAAATCCCGCTTACAGAACCTAAGTATTATAGGGAAACTTCTAAAAATCCTTTCGGGTCTGGTCTTTATCACTTCGGGGATTTTCCTTTATATAATGGTTTTTACACCGAAACCCATCAATACAAAAAAAAACCCTTTATGCGCGGAACTTAAAATTTATGAAGTCAGGTTTATAAAACCCATCGGGTCGACCTGTGTAATCGCAATCAATAGTAGCATGTGTTATTGGCCTCGCTCCTTTGCATCGCAGCGATGCAATATTGCGAACGCTAATCATCGCAATTGCATGTCACATGGCCCCGAGGGTCTTTCCCTTGCCTTATGGCATCTCCGACGCCGATCCGCCAATATATATGTATTTTCCACCTCTGATATTATATTCTGAAATATGCACTTTTCCACCTCCAATAGTGATTATTCACACACACCACACGACACACACACACACACACACACACACCCACACACACACACATAATATATATATATATATATATATATATATATATATCTGTTTTTCTGCCTCTGATAGTGATATTGCATATATATATATGTGTGTGTGTGTGTGTGTGTGTGTGTGTTTGGCCTCTTTTATCTCTTCCACCTCCTTTAACTCTTTTGTGGCATATATTGCTCCCGATAGTGTATTCTTTGGCATACCTTGCTCCCGATATGGCTCCTCCTGAGCTTTGATAGCTTTGTTTTGCTCCTCTGATAGGTTCTTCTTAGGCATATATGTATGACATATATATAATGCTCCTCCTAGCTCCGATAGCTCTGCTTGGCTTCCTCTGGCTCCTAGAATATTGCCATATTGACATCAATGACAATCTATGTCAACAATCTCCCCCTTTGTTATTGATGGCAATATTCTTCTTCTCTCCCCCTTTGACATCAATGGCAAAGGAATGCATACGGACTCCCCCTGTCGAACTGCTCCCCCTATCCTGCAATATTTTTATGAATGAACTTAAGTGATGCTAAAGAGATAACCCCCATCTTTTGACGAAGATGTTCAAATTCTTCTTGAGGAAGAGGTTTTGTAAAAATATCAGCTATCTGTTCCTTGGTATTGATATATTCCAATATGATGTTTAGTTCAACTACTTGTTCACGAAGGAAATGATATTTTATTGGTATATGTTTGGTCTTTGAGTGCATCACTGGATTTTTGCTGACACTGATAGCACTTGTGTTATCACAATAGATGGTAATTGGTTGATCTGTACCTATGTTGACATCTTTTAGAGCTTCCTTCATCCATAGTATTTGAGTACAACAGTCTGCAGCAACTATATACTCAGCTTCGGCTGTTGATAATGATATAGATGTTTGTTTTTTGGTGAGCCAAGATACTAAATAGTCTCCCAGGAAGAATGCATTTCCACTAGTACTTTTTCAATCATCTACACTTCCAGCCCAATCAGCATCGGTGTATGTAGTTATATTCAGTGTTGAGCTCTTAGGGTACCAAAGACCGAAATCAGGAGTTCCTTTCAGATATTTGAGAATTCTTTTTACAGCTAAAAAATGGGATTGTTTAGGAGCAGATTGAAATCTTCCCACCATTCCTACTGCCTGCATTATGTCACATCTTATAGAAGTTAAGTAAAAAAGGGCTCCAATTATTGACCTGTAATGAGTTGCATCTATTGGAGGGGAGTCATCATTTTTGCTCAATTTGCAATTTGTGGTCATAGGCGTGCTCATGGGTGCACAGTCTTCCATTCATATCTTTTACGCATGTCTTTAAGATATTTGGCTTGAGATATAAACAATCATGCTCTAGTTTGAGATACTTGTAGTCCAAGGAAGTGAGATAACTCTCCTATCATCAACATCTTGAACTCTTTTGACATGTTTTGAGAAAAATCATGCCTCATTTCATCATTATTGCTAGTAAAAGTTAGATCATCAACATAAACAAGTGTGACTAGTAGCTTACCTTCATCCATCTTCATGTAGAGATTACTTCCTGCCACTCCCTTCTTGAAGCCTTGTTGTTGTAGATAGTGATCCAATCTTGCATACCAAGCTTTGGGCCTTGTTTCAACCCATATAATACCTTTTTCAACTTACAGACTAAGTCTTTTCCTTCTGTTAGATCAAACCCTTCTGGTTGCTCCATGTAGACTTCTTCCTTGATTTCCCCATTCAAAAATGTTGGTTTTACGTCCATTTGTAGCTTTTGAATCCTTTTGAGCAAGAAAATGCCAAGAACATCCTGATAGCTTCCATACGAGCTACTGGTGCAAATGTTTCTTCAAAGTCAATTCCTTCAATTTGTGAATAGGCTTTGCAAACAAGCCTTACCTTGTTTCTGATGATTTGTCCATCTTCATTCATTTTGTTTTTGAATACCCACTTGGTTCCTATAATGTTTTTGTCCTTTGGATGAGGTACCAGCTCCCATGTCTCATTCTTCTCAATTTGGGACATTTCTTCGCCCATGGATTTTACCCAATGAGGATCCTTACTTGCTTGAGTATATGTTTCTAGTTCTATCATGGATAGAAGAGCAATATCGTTTTTCTTTGGTGTATTTATCATCCTTCTTCGGGTTTGCATCCCTTCATCTCTAGTGCCAATAATCTAATCTCTTGGATGCCATTTCTAGAGAAACTTCATCTTTGAAGGGGTATGAGGTGGTTATTTTTCCTTAGCTTCTTCTTGATCTATTTCTTCTTTTTTAGGTTCTTCTTCTTCAATGAAAGGATCAACTTCGCGTTCTTCAATTTCTTCTTCTGGAAGGTCTTCATCAATCTTTACATCAATGCTTTCCACTATTTTCCTTAGTCGATTGTTGTAGTACTTGTAGGCTTTTCTCCGTGTAGGGTATCCAAGGAAGATCCCTTCATCAACTTGAGAATCAAACTTTCCTAGTGAGCCATCATTTATTTTTATGAAGCACTTGCTTCGAAAGATCTTGAAGTACTTTACTGAAGCAGTTCTTCCATTCCATAGTTCATAAGGAGTTTTTTTCATAATTGGGTCTTAATTGAGTCTGATTCAAGGTATAGACAGTTGTCCCGGCTCCTTCTCTCCAGAATTTTGGCTGCAAATCTGCTACTAATAGCATTGTTCTTTCCATTTCTTGGACTATTCGGTTTCTTCTTTCAACCACCCCATTCTGCGGGGGTGTTCTGGTAGTAGAGAATTCTCTTTTAATTCCATGTATTTTACAGAACTCATTAAATTCTTTTGATGTGAATTCTCCCACTCTATTTGTCCTGAGGCACTTAATCTTTGTGTCCTTTTCATTTTCTACAAGAGCTTTAAGATTCTTAAAACACTCAAATGCTTTAGATTTATATTTTATAAAAAAAATATCCACATTATTCTAGTATAGTCATCAACAAATAAAACAAGGTACCTTTCTCCTTGGAGTTCCTAATTTCTAGTTGGTCCACATAAATCAACATGGATGATCTCCAAGGGCTTTGATGTAAAGAACTCCTTGGTATTGTGGCTACTTCTGGTTTGCTTTCCATGTTCACATGGACCACATATTCCTTGTTTTGGTTTGAATAACTTTGGAATGTCTTGTACAGCTTTAATCTTACTGATATTAATCATGTTCTCAAAGATTGTATGTCCAAGTCGCTTGTGCCGCAACCAACTTTCATCTGTTTGACTTAAGTAGCATTTATCTTCTTGAATCTTGTTCAGAATGTAAATGTTGTCTGGTGTTCTCACCCCTTTCACCACAAGTTCGCTGAGGAAGAGTACCTTATTTCACAGTCTTTGGTGCTAAAGACAACATTATATCCTTGATCACAGATTTGGCTAACACTCAGGAGGTTGTGTTTGAGCCCGTTTACTAGCATAGCATTTTGGGCTTTTCCTTTTCCATTGATAAGAGTAACAATTCCTTTTCCAGCAATTCTGGCAGATCCACTTCCAAAGGATACATTTCCTTCCTTTTTTCTCAATGAGACAAACTTCCTTTTGTCCCCTGTCATGTGTCTAGAGCACCCACTATCCACAAACGAATGATTTTCATTATTTTGAGCATATAGAGCCAGGCCACATTTATCCGTGTTGGGATTCTCACTACTTTCGTTTCCTCTTTTGAGTGGGCAGTCTTGTTCATAGTGTCCATTATCGTAGCAGAATGAGAAAATCAGATCAAATTTGGTCAAGGGATCAAATGAATTGTAGGTCTTGATTTTTCCCTGCCTTTTGGGGCCATATGGTTTGATTACTTGATCTTTTAGTTTTGTTGTTTCATTCTTGTGAGCCATGCAATGTCTGGCTTGATGACCAAAGTTTTTACAATGGAAACAATGTCCAGGAAACATAGTTTTGTACCTGTTGTAGTAGCCATGGTTTGAATCAACTTCCTTCCTTGGAATTACTCCCACTTCATTCTTTGGATTTGAGATGGGCCTTTGATGGAATATTGGTTTGTATCTATTGTAATATCCATGATTAGAATCCACATTCTTCTTTGGAGTGATTCTCTCTTCATTCTTTGGATCCGGGATGCGCCTTTGATGAGATACTCTTTCCTCTTTTGGGTTGCTGGAAAGTGCATCGGCATAGCTTTTCGCACTATTCTTAGTTCTTGATGATTCTCCTTTAAAACCTATTCCAGATTTGTCATGTTGAGGTTTTTGACTTTTTAAGATAGTCTCAAGTATTTGAGAGCTTTTCCAGCCCTTTTTAACTTGCTCCAATTCCTTCCTCAGAGATACTATTTCAGCTTCACGTTCTTCTCAAGTTTCTTATTTTTCTTTTAGCTTTCTTTCCAAGAGATCTTCCCTTCTCTTTATTTCCTCATTTTCTACCTACAGAGAAATGATTTTAGTCCATAATTTCTCATTTTCCTCAATGGCACTTATTAACAGCTCATCTACATTTCCTTCTAGCCCTGAGTCATCATCATTTGTGAATGCCATGAATAATGTTTCTTGGCTTTCAGCATGGTCACTTTCTTCATCTGATTGCTTTTCGATGACTACAAATTCATCTTCATCAGACTCATCTTGCTTAAAGAAGAGGTTCTTCTTATTGATCCCTTTCTTTTTGTATACCATTCTTTTAAAATTTTCTTCATCATCACTATCGTGCTTATGAGGACATTTTGCAGCATAATGACCTATTTTTCCACATTTGAAGCAGATAAGAGGGTACTTACCTTTTAGCTTAGATCCTTTCTTCAGCTTTCGTACAAATTGTGGAAATTCAGATTCCATATAAGATTCATAACTACAGTCATTAACTTCTTTCCCCTTCTTTAATTTTGAAGCCTTGAATGTTGCATCTTTGGAGCTTGGGCCACCTTTTCTCATCTCATAGGCAGTGAGGATTCCATGGAGTTCATCCATATTGAGAGTAACTAGATCCTTTACTTCTTCTATGGCACTTATTTTGGAGGAAAATCTGTTTGGAAGAGATCTTAAGACCTTTTAAACAATGGTACTTTCTTCAATCTTTTCATCCAATCCTTTAAGAGAGTTGACCACTTCAGCTACTCGGAGAAAGTATGATGCAATATCTTCTTCATATTCCATTTTCAGACTTTCAAATTGCGTTTTATGAGTTTGAAGCTCTGCCTTCTTGACTTTTGAGTCCCCATCGTATAATCCAATTAGCTTATCCCACATTTGTTTGGGAGAGTTACAATTCATCACTTTTGTAAACTTGGAATCAGTGATTCCAATAGTGATGGAGTTCAAGCCTTTCGCATTTGCAATGTAGGCTTTCCTCTCATCTTGATCTATTGGAAGAGTGGAAGGAATTGGGTACTCATTTAGAATGAAATGCCAAACTTCAAGTCCAAGGGACATTAAGTAGTAGGTCATTCTCTTTTTCCAGAAACCAAAATTGGTGTCGTCGAACAGAGGAGGTTTTCCTGATGCTTCGTGATTTCTCATCATGACTATGAATCCTTCTTCAAGTTGTTAGGCTAATATGAAGAAGCCCGCTCTAATACCAACTTTTGGAAACACTGAGAAGGGGGGTGAATCAGTATTTCTTTTTAATTGTTCTTTTTATCACCAAAACATTTATATATGGAACACAGAAATAGATATCTGGAACAAATGCTTTTATTAACACAAATAGTGCAATGAAATAGATAAAATATATAAATGGTTGCAATAAGTTTCCAAGAACCAACTTGGACTTCTGTGAGGCTCCAACCTCCAGAGCACCAACTCTGTTTTTCCAAGGCAATAGTTTTGCACTTAGGAGCACCAACTCCTAAGGATTCTGATCCTTTCAATTTTGAGGCTTCAACCCCATAGGCTCCAACCCTAACCTGGTATAAACTGTTTTGTTGTAGTTCTTTACTCCCAAGCCTGTTGAGCTTCTACTTCACTCCTGTTCTCCTGCTTCCCCTGCCTGTCCTACCTTTGCCTGAAGTTCAATTTTCTCTCACTTTGATTATATGCACACAAACACCCTTTCCTTGTTTTTCTTGTTTTATATGTTCTTGATGCCTCTGATTGTTGGTTTCCACATTCCACTAGCTCTTTGGCTTCCTCAAAGCCCACTTTAGCTTCCTCTATGCTAGCTTGTCCTTTGGCTTCCTCTGCGCTAGTTGGTCCTTCGGCTTCCCAGCTTTCGGTTTCCTCTACGTTGGCTTGTCCTTCGGCTTCCTGGCTTTTTGGCATCTTCTATCACTTCGTGTTCACCAACACTTCAAGGACATTGATTCAATAGCGAGGACCGAAAATACTCAGAGAAGACTATTGCACATTAAAAAAACTGTAACAGAGGCCCTTTTTAATAATAATGTGCATCCAGCGGACTTTAATGTTTACAAAGAGATTTTATTGGAGGGATAGTACCAACGAGGAGGCCCCACCTGCCATGTCACCATCGTAATCACAATCAGCTTTTTTCAGGTGTATTGAACTATTGGAACACCAATTATAAGCTTTTTGGCCTAAAAAGTCTCGAGCAACACAAATATGGAAATACACAAGAAATATATGAAAATCCCAACCAAAACACTTAAGAGCGAACTTCAAAGAACTTTACACCCGCATCTATAACTGCTTTGGGTCTGCCTTTGGTCACTATCGCAAGCCCACTGTTGACCTGCAGGATCCTCAATCAAATGGTCGATATTCATTTTCAGGTGGCCTAGAAGTATGGTGGTTATGTGCCTGAAGAAAGTGGTTTCTCTCTTTCCTCCGCCAGCCACGCGTCGCACATTGTATGGGATCAGGAGGAGCTAGCCCAATACCATTTACCGCCTAAGGCCCACCCGAAATCTCTCTTACAAAACTTAAGTATTATAGGGCCGCTTCTAAAAATCCTTTCGGGTCCGGTCTTTATCGTTTCGAGGCTTTTCTTTTGTATTTCAATTTTTACACCGAAACTCGCCAATACACAGAAAAACCCTTTATACATGGAACTTAAAAATTATAAAGTCGGATTTAAAAAACCCATCGGATCCACCTGTGTAATCACAATCGGTAGAAGCATGTGTTATTGGCCCCACTCCTTTGCATCGCGGCGATGAGATATTGCGATCGTCGATCATCGCAATTCCATATCACATGGCCCCGGGGGTCTTTTCCTTGCCTCGTGGCATCACTGATGTCAATCTGCCGATATATATGTATTTTCCACCTCCGATAGTGTATTCCAAAATATGCACTCTTTTCCGCCTCTGATAGTGATATTGCATATATATATATCTATATATCTATATATATATATCTATATATATATATATATATATATTATATATATTATATATATTATATATATATATATTATATATATATTAGATATATATATATTTATATATATATATATATATTATATATAGATATATATTATATATGTTTTTCTGCCTCCGATAGTGTATGCTGAAATATACACTATTTTCTACCTCCGATAGTGATATTGCATATATATATGTGTTTTCGGCCTCTTTTAACTCTTCCACCTCCTTTAACTCTTTTGTGGCATATATTGCTCCCGATAGTGTATTCTTTGGCTTACCTTGCTCCCGATATGGCTCCTCCTGAGCTCCGATAGCTATGTTTTTCTCCTCTGATAGGTTATTCTTAGGCATATATGTATGACATATATATATATATATTGCTCCTCTTGTAGCTCCAATAGCTCTACTTGGCTTCCTCTGGCTCCTAGAATATTGCCATATTGACATCAATGACAATCTATGTCAACAATACTTCCCGTATAGATCATCCACCACTTCAATTTTTGCATCTAAAGTGGTTTGTGGGACTGATATGAATCTTTTTGCCATTGTTCATCTTCTGTTGTAAACAATTTGTACTGGTGGTCTCCTCCTTCTCTTGTTCTGCTCTTGTTCTTCCGAGTGATCTAGGTTTCTTTTATTGTTTGAAACTCTATCATTCCCTGCATCCTCCTGAGATTTATGTATCCGATTTTGACATGACGTCCCCTGACTGACGAGGCTTTAATCAACTAATTACTCTTGTGACCTTTCCATGTATTCTAGCTCTATTCTGCCACTGTTGGCCGACTAGTAAGTTCCAACTATGATGTGGTTTGGAAGGTACAGAGTGGGCTACATGGCATCTTTATTCCACTGTGATGGGCTTATTTATTAACTAATTCTATGCTTAACAGAAAATATTTTGCGACCCTATCTTAACAGTTGCTTTATTGATTACTTAATCGGGAAATAACTATTGGTGCGGTGGATGGGACGGGTACTTGTGTGGCCATCAATTTTGGAAAAGGTTCATACCTACGTGTATTCTTCTGATAGGATTGTCATGTGTGGCTACTATCCCTGCTGACTAGGCATACCAATGTGATTTGACACTATATGGCCACTGACACTACCCCCTTGACCACAAATGGGTTGCAGTACCCCAATATTGTCTGCAAACTTATTATTCGATTTTTTTTTTGTACTTGTGGAAGCGTTTTAGGCGTGCATCATTGACCCATCCCTATAGCAGGAATCCATCCAGTTGTGCGAGTCTTACCACACCCAATTCTTTCATTTCTGTGATTATGAATGGGCCTAACTAGTGCATCTGTAGTTTTCTTGGGAATTTGAGGAACTTGTTTTCATAGAGGAGCACTTGGTCACCGACTTTAAACGATTTCTTCTTGATGTGCCTATCATGCCAAGCCTTTTGTCTTCACTTCTCGACTGATTGGCGGAATTCTGATAGGAACTAGGTTTCATCAAGTTCCATCAGCTAGCTCAGTCTGTTCTGCAAGGCACTGCTATCGGTCATTCCTATAGCCTCTAAGATTAACATGCTGGGCAGTATGAACTCCGCTCGCACCATCACCTCTCTGTTGTAGACGAGCTGGAATGGAGTTTGTTTGTGGAGTCTTTTAACTGTTGTCCTATATGCCCACAGATTCATTGGAATTCTTTCATCCCAGTCATCTTGGTTGGTCGATACGGCTTTTGTTAGCCCCCTTTCTAGTATCTTGTTAAATGCCTCTACTGCACCATTTGCTTGCGGATGATAAGGACTACTCTTGTTATGTTGTACCATAAGAGTTGTTAACATAGCTTCAATTGTTTCGTTCAGAAAGTGAGTGCCCTGGTCACTTGCGAGGCTCCTCAGGCATTCGAACCTTGAAATGATATTTTCAAAAATGAATCTTGCCACTGTTTATGTTGTGTAGTCTTTCACTGATGCTGCTTCTACCCATCTTGTGAGGTATTTTGTTGTCGTGATTATGTATCAGGCTCGGGAGTGTCTTTCTAGTGGGGAAATTGGCCCAATGAAATATACTACCCACTTATCAAATATATGCACCATATGGATGAGGTGTAGTGGTAGCTCATCACGTCGGGAAGGCTTAACAACCCTCTGAAAAACATCGCATTCTTTAGCAAACACCTTCGAATCCTTATGGATAGTGGTCCACCATAATCCTGCGTTTAGTATCTTCCTCTTGGTAGCTTTTCCTCCAACGTGTCCTCCCGCGACCCTTGCGTGGCACTCCCATAGGACGGCTTCTCTTTCGTGTTGTAAGACACATCGTCTAAGTATTTGGTCCAAGACCATTTTGTAGAGGTGTCCCGCTATGACCTAGTAATCTGTTGCTTTGACTACTAAGTGCCTCCTCTGCATTGCCATGTATCCCTGTGGGCAACTTCCTGTTGTTATTAAAGTAGCAATCTCCTCTAGGTGATCGGGTATGGCTTCTATCCTGAACAGGTCAGAATTAGGCAACTGATCATCTATTGCGCCGTCATTCTCCCCTGTTTCCAGGCGAGACAGGTGATCTGGGCCTACATTAAATCTTCTCATCTTAACAACCACTTCAAACATGAATTCTTGAAATAGTAACAACCACCAGAATATTCTTCCTTCTAGTACCTGCTTGTTTACTAGGTACTTCAGTTTAGAATGGTCCATGAATAATTTGAATGGCGTGACTAGCAGGTAGTGCCTGAACTTTTAGAGAGAGTAGACCATTGCCAGAGCTTCTCGTTCTATTGTTGTGTAGTTCTTTTCCACCGTGGAGAGCTTTCTGCTCACGTAGTATACTGGATGGTCCATCTTCTCTCCTGGTTGGGCTAAGACTACTCCTAGCATATTCAAAATGCATCGATGTGTACATGGAACATTTTTTTCCAGTTAGGGTACACCAATATGGGGGCACTTACTAACCTTTCTTTCAGTTTGTTCAATGTTGCTTGACAATCCGTTATCGAGATGAATTCCTTCGTCTTCCTTAACAATTTCTCCATTGGGGCTATTATGGTTGCATAGTTTTTGATGAACCTTCTATAGTATCACGTATGGCCTAGAGTTGCTCTTAGTTGTTTCACGTTGTGAGGTGGTTCCATATGGACAATTGCCACTATTTTGGTAGGGTCCATGCAGACTCCATCTTTGCAAACAATATGGCCCAGTAGAGTTTCAAAGAGAACTGCAAAAATGCATTTTTTCAAATTTAAAGAGATCTACAACTATTTTCATCATTCAAACATCACTCTCAGTAGGCTAGTATGCTTCTTCAGTAGGTTGTATACTGTCGAGTCATCCATGTAAAATTCTAGAAACTTATGAATGTAATCCCAGAATGCGGCTATTACAATCCTCGAAAAAATTGTTGCTGCATTTTTTAATCCGAATGGAATTACATTGTATGTGTATGACCCCCACTCCATCTTGAAAGTTGTTTTCCTTTTATCTTCTTCGACTATTCAGACCTGGTAATAGCTAGAGAACCTATCTGTGAATGAGTATACCTCATTCCATGTGACATTGTCAAGGACTTCATTGTTGAAAGGTGTGGGGAACGGGTCATGCACGCATGCATTGTTCAGGCTTTTGTAGTCAACGCATACGCTAATCTCGGTTGCATCCTTCTTGTTCTGAATAACTATAGGGCTTATCTAGTCAGTTTTATCAACTGAAAATATGATTCCTACATCCAACCATTTTTTCAATCTCCCTTTTAACTTTCTCTTTGACGCTTGGGTTCAGTTGGTATGGTCTGTACTTTACTGGTCAGACACTTGGTTTCAGGACGATTTTCATCTCTCCCAGGATACCTTTTATCCCCTTGATTTCTGCTACCAAAGCTGGGAACAGGTCCTGGTATTCTTGTAATAAATCAAAAATTTCTTTAGAGGTTTGTTCGTCCTAATAGTCCCCCACTGATGTTATCTTGGGCTTATCTTTTGTCCCTACATTTTCTTTTCTCAGCTTCACTAGTAGGAGATGGGCACCTTTCGTCGAGGGGTTCTCCTGAATTCCTCTTTATCCCTCTGTTTCTTCAAAGGCTAGGTGTTTAAGCCCCTCCAACCAATCCTCTTCTGGTTCTGCATCAATTTTGTCACAAGTCACAAATCTTGGCGATTCCATATCATTCAAGAATTGTAGAAAGTTTTCTTCGTCCTCCCCTTCAACTAGCATCTCTGGGGTTAAAAAAACTCTCTTTACCGCTTGAAGTACTTCTGTCATTTGTGCTTCACTACTTTTGAATGAAAAATCACCGATGAACTGTGCTTCCAAGGCATCCCAACTAGCCGTTTGTCATCGTAGTTCCTCTTAGATATACCAAGCCTGGGGGATGGTGCCCAGGTTGTGTATAAAAGCATGCACCCACAGGGTCTTTGGCAATCCCTGACTTTCCTAGTTGGTCATGCAATCTTTGATGTGCTCCTCAGAACTTGAATTCCCTGTGTATTTCTTTCCATCTTATGGTCAATATTCTTTCTTGCTAAACCTCTCCTTCATTGCTCGATTAGCATCCTTCCAGTCTTTTAGTACTTGGTAGTGCACTTTCCACCACCTTGTCGGCGTTGCCATGAGCGAAATGTCCAGTAAGGGAATTCTCTAGTGCTTAGGTACATCCTGGTCCATCCTGTCCAGGAACTGATCTATCGGCTCAAGGCCACAGTACTTTGGGTTGTCACCCCTTCCCATATATCCCCAGTTTACTTGGCTTATCATTGCACATCGATGGGTTTTCAGTTCGTATCCACCCTACTGCCATGCATCCCATGCAGCTTCTGAACTAGCTTCTGAGATCTGAAAGCTTCTTAGCTAATTGATTCTTCAACTGTAGGATTTATGTAGTCCTCCCTTTTCCCTATCGTGAGTGTATCCAACTGATATAACACCCCTGGTTCCTCCCTATCGTCCATTGGCTCTATAAACCTAGGTCCTTGGTAAGGGTCCAATAGCTAGATCACCCTTAGCCCTTCTACTTCAAAAATCATCAATTCCTTCTTCAAATTTATGATAGCATAATTTTTGTATGCCCAGCCAATCCCCAAGAGTGCTGGATATGAGTCTTTATCCCCCATAATATCTATTACTTCGAAATCATTGTGTGTTTTCACCCCTACCACATCAACCTCTATGTTTTCTAATCTCCCGATAGGCAGTATGCAATATTGATTCCCCATTCTTAATTGAATTGGTGAGTACTTCAGTTGTGTCTTCCGCATTGCCTCCCAGGTCTTCCGAGGTAGGATGTTTACATCTGACCCTAAATCTAGCATGGTGTCCCTTATCCGGAATCCTACCACCTATGCATTGATTTAGAACTCCTTTCCACTTCTTTTCTTATTCCACTTCACTCTCCTGGAGGCTTTCTATGACTAGGTTTCACATGGTTGTCCCACTTCCCCTTTTTCTATGGATACCACGAACTTTAAGCTTTTCCGCAATTCCTTTAGCATGGCCTCATCTTCAACAATTTTTAAGAACAATCTAAACCATTCCCCAATGGGCTGAGCAAGAGTGGGCCCATGGAATTGCGGTCTTCGGGTGTCCCTCTCTTCAGTCATCCCCTCGAACAATTTAGCTACTTCTTGATAATACTGCTTTTGGCGCTCAGGCTGATATGCCCTTCGTGGTGATTCTGCTTTAACGATCACAAAGGGTTCCTCAATGTAGTGATCCTCCCGTGTTTTCTTCCCTCCCCGGGTGACTATATTAATATTCATTGCGGGGAAACCCTTGTCAGTCCAAGGCTCAACATTCACCCGGTTGGCCCCTCGCTGTTTGGTTCTCTCTTCCCATTTCGTAATAAGCTCTGGGCAGTCCTCCATCACATGGGTGTTAACTCTGCATTAGGAACACCATGGTCTTCTTGGGGGTGGGTATTCCCTTGTGACATGTCCTTCCTAATCACAGTTGTAGCACCTTAAGGGTCCTCTACCTCCCGTTCTTCCTCTGCATTCATTTCCTCCTCACCCCCCTCAATTTGCTTCAATGACCCTAAATATGGATCTATCCAACCTTTCTGCTAGAGCATCTAGCGCTTGACACTGACTAGTGTGATGAGTGGTTGATGTGTGGAACTCGCAGTAGTTGTTATTGGAGACATTAGAGTACTTTTGCAGAATTGGACACATTCGCAGCAAGTGTCCATATGTTCTACAAATCTCACAGAAGTCTACGTTATTCCTTCCTAGGAAGGGTCCTTGCACTCCTATTGCCACAACTCCTGTGCTGGGAGGGGTTCCTAACGGCCCCGCCATCCCCTCGGGTTGGTTAAGACCCCACAATTGCAAGAACTCTATCACAACATGCCCTTCCACTAGGAAATGGGTGCACCAAACATTGGGCTTGACTGGTCGTACAGGATGGAGATCTCTTAGCTTCTCAATCAAATTCGCGATCTAGCTTTGCAGGCTCATGATCGCTGGATCTTGCAGACTCGTGCCTCCCCAGTGTTCATGGGGATATCTTGCCATTTCTTCTATTCGAGAGGCTTGCTCCAATGCATCCTACAGGGTTCCTATATTCTGTTGTGTCAGTGGTGTTCTGGTTAGGGGGAAGAGTGCCTTGATGAACCAGTCCCGCTGGTGGTTCAGGTCCAGGGTGTAACTTAGCTTGGCAATGGCATCCTTAAACGTTTGCATGAGCTCCCAAGCCATCTCACCCTCCCTCTACTTAATTTCCCACAGTTCTGATAACCCATGTTGATCTATCTATGGTACCTTGAACTCTTGCACAAATCCCCTCTTAATATCATCTATGGTTGGGTTCTGGTTTTGCTTTGCCCACTTTATGAACCAGCGTAGAGCTCGTTCTCTTAGCGTGGTTTGGAATTGCACTGCCCAAACATTGTCCGGAGTCTGACGGGCCCTCCATATGGCTTCGCATAGGTACCAATGTTGCTCCACATCGTCATTCCCCTTTCTTGCAAATTTTGGATATCTAGCAAATGATCCTGCCATACTGCTCTGAGTATTAGCTAATAGCACAAAACCTTGGCTTCCCAGCTGCAAGGATCCATGTAGTCCCATACTCTTATAGTTGGTTCTTTTATTACTTCCAATATTGAGACTGGTCATGTATTTCTCCGTGCACTGTATACTCGTGCCGCCTTGACTAAGTTAATGATGAATTCTTCTGGTTTGTGATAGGGTACTAGGGGAAGGTCACAGAAAACACCAATTATGTCTCGAGGTTGGGGCTGCTAAAATTTGATGGATGCTTGTTCCTTGTCGAAAAGCCTTCTCATTCCATCGCCCATGTTGTTGTCATCTTCATGCCAACATGGGTGCTGCTCTTGTGATCCTACTTCCGCAACCTTCAGGGAGGATTCCCCATCCGTCCCTTGTTGTGATTCCAATTCCACAACACTTTGAGATGGTCGTCCTCTGGTTTCATGTTGCGATCCTATCTCCAAAACATGCAGGGAATGTCCTTCCTCCTCTTCCTTACTCCAACATCCCTTCTTCCTGTATTCAGGTTGCTTAGCACCATCTTCTCCCTTCATCTCAACTCGGGGTTTTCCCACCACTCCTATTTGGTGGGACCCTCTCCTTCTTTTCTCTAGGGCCTAAGCCACTCTTGCCTGCTACTTGTCCACTAGGAGCTCCCTGCTCTATACTCTAACATCCCTAGCTCTCTTCAATCCTTCTGCATCCATCCCCTCGTAACAACCATATCCCCTTGTAGGTAGCATTTCCCCCTTTAACTCCTTCCCCTAATACTTTGGTTTTACGCTTCCATCCTGGAAGTGGGGAAAGATAGTAGTTCTTCTTCCACCAAAAACATCTTAATCCATGTCAAGACTTCCCCTATTAATTCCCCCCTTATCTCAGAGTTGAAAACTGCCTTTGCCTTTAAGTAGGACTGATAGCTTTCTGCAACAAACTCGACTACGTATCCCTCCACCATAGTCTTCACCCAGAAATCAACTTCTCTCGTCCACTCGTTATCCAGCTGCTGTAATAATGAAGTGTTAGACGAATTCCAACTATGGTGAATTTTCGCCAATCCACTTGATGGACTTTTCCCCTTTAGCTCCCTCAACCAATTGTACAGGTCCTCAAAGAACTTGCACCAAAAAATTTCATACTGGTCATCTGAAATATCAGCGTACAAAATCCCCTCATGTACTTTTCCGATCGGTTGGTTCCTGTGGGCAGCTTTCTATACCACAAATCGATCTACTTGGTGGTTCCACCAGTCTTTGATATCTCTTTTAAACACCATCGACACCATATTCTGAACCAGTCCTCCTAACTTCGGGTCCCAGCAATGGAACCATTTGTTGGCTTGAAAGAGTCATCAAGGAAAATACCCTGGGTTTAGGCACAGGAGGCCAACAGTGGTTCGATGTAGTCTAGGACAGTGCTAACATTTTCACCTCACCCTAAAGGGCAAGGAGTCTCACCTGAAGCACGCCACGAGCAAAAGGGAGAAGGGTTCAGCCTAGGAACGAGAGAATGTCAATCAGGCATAGACGATAATACACATATGCATCCATAATACATGAAACAAAGATAATAGTACCTGTAACTCATATGCATGGATCCATCATAAACAATACAGAACTAGTAGCATCCTAGTATCAATCTATGAATCACCATCTACATGCAATAGGTAGACTATTTAAAAATTAAATAGGCCCATAAAACACGATGCGCAATACATTAGAAATCTCGACAACCATCAACTCCGGTTATATTAAATCAATAGGACAAAATACATCAAAACTCGACATCTCTCCATAAACAATACATAGAATACCTGGCTCAGTAGCTTAGGTCAGATCAGCTCCGCAACCCAAATCCTTGGCTCCCAGCTCTTTCTACTTTAGCTTCTACACCTGCGCACCTCCTCAGCAACCAACTCCTCCTGCATTTGGGGGTTCAACAACAACCTTCTTCCTTTCTATTCTTCCCCTTTTATATCCTTCCCAGCTGCCTAGACTGCTAGTTCTCGCTCGACTACTTGCTCCCTTGGCTGCTTCTGGCCTTCCCATCTCCTCGGCTACCTTTTCCTTCCGCTACCACCTCATCATCACTCCTTCATAATTTCCCATTCCACCACACAACCGTTGCTGCCATTTGTCCTTCCCCACCCTTCAGTCAGTCAAAACTGGTTAAAATCATTCAAAATTAATGAAGGCTCCAACAGACAATCTTCTGGAAACTTAGCTTTTAATTTGTTAATATGAAAATGAAATTTGACCAAATGCAAACTAGCATCTTCTCCATCCTGACCTTTAAACTTCGGTAGCCCTGTTTGCCAATATATACAAGGAATTCGATTAAGAAAACTAGGAATATGAGCTCAATTCATAGGAGCATAACTTCGAGTTGTTGAATCCATATTGAAAACATTTAAGACGCTTCAAACTACCAGTTTTTGAACAATAGAGTCGCCATGAAAATTCTGAACCTTTGGATTCTTCGACACTGGGGTCGTCAGGTGAAAAATTTACAACCTTTCTTGTGTCTCATTACTATTCACCATCAGCATTCAGACTTGATTCTTGTCGTTCTTTCCCAGCGAAGATATGATCTTTGGTTTACTTGGCAATGATGCCAAAAATGTTAGTCCCTTACAATTTCCTAGGTTGAGGAGGAGATCAAGAAGGGTAACCTCAAACTACTTCAACTTAGTAGCTAGCCCTACTGAGCAAGAGAGGGATCTCTCAAAGTTTTTTATTAGTGAAATGACTTTAAAGCAATAAGTTTTAGGCTAGATATCTATGATTGTTTGGGTGTTGGTGAATTTTATATTTTAGGGTTGCTGGACTAGGGTTTGGAGCCCGTGATTAGGTCTAGGCTTTAGGAGTACAGAGGAAAATATAGAAAGGAGCTAGGTAACACAAGGAAATGGTGTACTTGGAATATTGTCAATGTAGTATAGAATAGAAAGTTTAGAAGAGACTAATGAGCATAAGCAAATATGAGTTCATTAGCTTTTAGAAGACATAAACACAACTATGAAAACCATAGAAACAGAGCTTGAAGTCAAGAATCTTGTTTATTTAACTACAAGGTATCCACAGAGAGAAGACAAAGCATGTGGATAAAGATCATTTAACCATTAGAAAATAGATAGAAAGAATAACAAACACCATGAACTCACTGGACTAGAGTTCCTTAAAAATAGTTGCAATTGTCTCTCTATTAGCTGAGAAGATCATTACATGCAAGCCTCCTCCACAAAAGTCCAACCCTTCTCTCTGAAAGAGAAATGATACATATAGACTCTCTTAGACCACTTTCCCACCTTCAGGAGTCAAATTCCTAGGTGGTGGAACTGACTCCAAGATTCTCTCAATCAACAGGTTAGAGTGAGAAGGTGAAACTCAAGCACTTCTTAGAGAGTTTGTTTAGGAGTTTTCTTCCTTAATGAAGCCTATTAAACATCAATAACAACCTATCATGTACATTTATTCATGCTTACATCACCTAGCCTCGAAAAAGGTGCCATTACATAAATAATTTTGACTTTGACTAAGTCAACTGAAAACTATAAATTTTACACAGTGAAATTTACAACTAAAAACACAGGAAATTGCAGAAGCGCAGTGTTGACTTTGAGCTCACTTTTAGGTGCCTTCCTAAGGTCAAAATAAAGATCTGAGAGAACAGTCAACTAGATTTTCAAGTCTAGTTTCTAGAACACTTCGAATTTTTGAAAATCACCCATGAAAGGCCTTCAAAAATCCATTCTCCCAAGGTTGCTCCAGGAGCATAGCGCGTGTCAAAAAAGTGTCCAGAAAGCTAGTTTTTGGCCACTTTGTTTCCACTTTTCTCAATATCTGAGCCTCCTCTGGAAAATCTGAGCAAATGGGTTTTTAGAGGATGGAAAGAGCTTTCCAAAAATGTAGAGTTTTCCTAAAATGGATGCCTAAGGAAAAATCACATCGTCTTGGTGTTGTGCTCCTGGAATTGCTGAATTTCTGAATTAGGCCTCAAAATTTGCAAAAAACCAAAAATGCTTAGAATTTGCTCAAAATTGATCAAGAGTAGTAAAATGATGCATGTTAAGCCCTCATGGATGCTTTAGCAAGCATATCCAAGTTTCCTTCATCTTTTTGGTCCTTTTGGGCTTCTTTGAGCTTGTTCTTCAACTACTTGAACTTGACGTTATAGATCATGTTTTGGACCTAGTAATGGTGTGCCATGTGCCTTAGCAGCCAGTTGTCTCTATTTTCTTTCTCTAGAAGCTTCTCCAAGTGATAATTTACCCTGTTGAGCTAATACTCCTTGTCTTGATTGACCTCTAGAGAAATTATGTCCTCTAGGTCTAACTCTTCATTCAGCAAAATGTGTTCCTCTTCTTCTTGCAATGCCTTATTTAGCCCTTTTGGTCTTGGCCTTTTTCTCTTACCCTTCCCTTGTGTTCCTTAAAGCTCACTTGTCTCTATGAATACTTTTCCCTTGTTGACCTGCTGCAATAATTTAGTTTTCTCTTTCTCCATGATTAATTGCTTCACTTTCAACTGACTAATTTCCTGTTCTAGGAATGAAATGATACACCTTATTCTTTCCATGTTAACTATGAGTTCCTTGATCTGATAGTCTTTATCTCTAATCATCTATTTCATGCTTGAAGTTTCATCCTCTGCCTCTAAATCAACCAACTCAAATTCATGCTCAACCATGTCTTTATCTCGCGTTGTCGATCCCTATTTTGCTGATGTAGAAGGTTTGGCCCCTTTCTCACCATGAGAAGCAAACACAAGCCTCTTTCCTCTCTTGTACATCCTAGTCACCTCGGGCTTAGGTTCTTTGGTTCTTTCAACTGGTTTGATAGAGGACCCCACTTCCATTTGGTGTTTTGGCATGCTAGAGGGTTGAGGTGCCACATTGGTTTCATGCCATTCTTGCATTGTTTCCAAAAAAGATTCCCAAGACATATCTTTCTCTGCAAGTTGATGAAGGACTATAATCTGTAGAATCTTCCTTCATATGTAAAGAACTTCATGACAATCTTCATCAAAGGGGAATACTTCTCTAATAAGTACCTGAAAGGCATAACAGAGCATGTTTTTTCCTGTATGGTGTTTTCAAGAAGCGTCTATAATTTTGAAGATCTAAGCTCATCCCCTTGAACCAATATTCACCATTATTTAGTAGCCCTGTAGCAAGTGAAATGGAGGCCATTGAAAAAGTGAATTCAACACCAGCAATAACAACACTTTCACCTTTCAACTGAGTTGCAACCCAAACTATCAATTGCTCATTGAAACGCATTTCACTCACCGTTTTGCAGAAATCCAAGCAATTCACATTGTCAAAGCATTGTTTCACAAAGGGAGATGAGTTGATTTAATTACAATTTGATGGCTCATATCTGAGGATTTTTCATCCCTTGTGATGTCTCTTCCTCTCTGGTGAAGATTCTCCTTCCATGGTGACAAAAACCTTATAGCTCAGCTTAGAATGCAATGAATCAGGTAAGCAAGCTTAAAAATCAATTTTGGGAGAGTTTCGGGCGATTTCTGGCTACTCTAGCCCAAGCGCAACGCAGTTAGCCTTAGCGTGGCACCCAAGCGAAGTGCAGCACCAGGCCTCCAAGTGCAACGTAGTGTCTCTGAGCACAACATCATCTTGAAAAACACTTTTGGAGGCCTTAAAGTCCTCCAATTTGAGAACTTGATAGGTCGTTGGAAATCTCCTGAAGTCTGCTATAAGATGGACTCCTCAAGCATGTAATTTGGACACTCCATCAAGGAGAAAAATCAATTTTCCCAAGGTCACTCCAAAAACTGAGGGTGTCTCTCACAAAAGCATAGCGCCAACTTTCATAGCAATTTTGGATGCCTTCCACTAATCCAAATCACAATCTGAAGGTACCATTGGAAATATTAGGATGTCTACTACACAATAGACTCCTTAAGCACTACCAACACCTACTCCAAACCCCTAAAAAATTGTCTTGAAGTCAAGATGTCAAGAAGTGCAGCAACTCTCCCATAGCAAGTGTAGTTTGTGCATTCCTTTCAAATCATAATACCTATGCATAAACTAAAGGATCTTTTTGTTCCTTGATGTATCAATGACAAAAACCTCTTTCACTTTTGTAAAATTCTTCTCCATTTGGTCAAAAACATATTTTTAATAAAAAATGTCCCTATGAGGAATGATGAGGTGAGGTAGTGTACTGCAACATTGTCTTATTTGAAATAAAAAATTACCTTTACCTTTATTTTGCTTTCCCTAAGCTACCAACTCCCTTTACCCACTGAATTACATGATGGACATGTTTTTTTTTGACATATGGTATCATGACGACACATGGAGTGAAACCCTAGACCATGACCTAAAATGAGGAATTTAACCATTTCATTACCCAAGGCACTTAAACGAAGATATGATACCTTGAAGAAGACAATGACCATGATGAGTGATGAAGACCATGAGTAAGTGAAGGGAGTAGCAGTGACCTAGACATAACAACCAGTGAACAAATTTTTATTTTAAGATTCACTGAAATGACAAAAAATAGACTTGACACCCTAACAAAACCTTGTAAGAGCATATTTGATCATTGGTGACATGCTGAACTCGCTGACACTAACAAGTTCAACAAATGGCTCGAGTTATGCTTGATGAATCTAGAAATCCTGCAACCTTCTGGGGTGAAGCTGCATTTGCTGCCGTGACTATTCTCAACAAAGCGAATGTTCAGGTAACTAGCAATCAAACTCCATATGAACTTTGGTATGGTAAGCCTCCTACTGTAAAACACTTTAGAGTTTTTGGAAGCAAATGTTTCATTAAAAGGACTGATGAAAAACTTGGTAATTTTGAACCCAGAGCAAACGAAGGAATTCTTCTTGGTTATTCATCTAGAAGTAAAGGATACAAATGCTATAACAAAAGACTTCGGAAAATTGTTGAAAGCATTGATGTTGTAATTGATGAAGCATACAGAAATCTGGAACAAAAGAAATCAACAGAGGAATATGACAATGAGGAAGATGGGGAATGTTTTCCCGCATCAAATCAAAATGATATAGAAGAAGAAACCAATGAATCACTAGAAGAAGATACAAAAGATAGGGAAAAGACTCTATCCAGGTATGTTCAGAAGAATCATCCAGAATCTCAAATTCTAGGAGAAAAAGGGTCTGGAGTACAAACAAGAAGAACTCTTATAGCGACCTCAAGTTATCTAGCATTACTATCCTCCACAGAACCTCAGTATGTAAATGAAGCCTTTACAAAGATGAATGTTGGGTCAAGGCCATGGATGAAGAACTTGACCAAATTGAAAAGAATGATACTTTGGAATTAGTTCCTAGACCTCATGATAAAAATGTTATAGGAACAAAATGGATATTTAAGAATGAGGTGAATGAAAATGGAGAAGTTAGTAGAAATAAGGTAGGACTTGTTTGTAAAGGGTATGCTTAACAAGAAGGTATAGATTTTGGAGAAACTTTTGCACCTGTTGCCAGACTTGAAGCCATAAGGATGTTTCTTGCTCTTTCTAGTTTTCGAAAATTCAAAGTATATCAAATGGATGTAAAATCAACTTTTCTTAATGGAGACATAGAAGAAGAAGTTTATATTGAACAACCAGAAGGATTCATTCTTGGAAATGATGCAAAACTTGTATGCAGGCTCAAAAAGGCTCTCTATGGTCTGAAACAGTCTCCAAAGGCTTGGGATTACTACCTTGACAAATATCTACAACAACAAGGTTTCACAAAAGGTTTTGCAGATAACAATTCATACAAAAAGATTGAAAACGATAACTACTAATTATTGTTGTTTATGTTGATGATATCATCTTTGGTAGCAATGAAGAATCCATGAGCCAGAATTTTGCTTCAGTAATGCAACAATTATTTGAAATGTCCTTACTTGGTGAACTTACTTATTTTCTTGGTCTACAAGTACAACAGACAAAAGATGGTATTTTCCTTTCACAAACAAAATATCTCAAGCAGATCCTGAAGAAGTATGAAATGGAAGATTCTAAACTAGTATGTACTCCAATGGTAACAGGACGCAGTCTCAGTTCTAACAATGAATCACCAACAATAAACCAACCAACATAAAGATCTATGATTAGAAGTCTGCTCTCTCTAACATGTACTAGACCTGAGATCATGCATTCAGTAGGAATTGTTGGAAGGTTCCAAGCAAATCCAAAGGAATCACATCTTCAAATAGTTAAGAGAATTTTCAAATATCTTCAAGGAACTCAAGACTTTGGACTATGGTATCCTAATGATACATATATTACTCTTCATGCATATATAGATGCAGATTGGGCAAGAAATGTCGATGATCAAAAGAGCACTAGTGGAGGTGCATTATATATGGGTTCACAGCTAGTGTCCTGGTTCAACAAGAAACAAAGTTCGATTTCCTTATCTACCGCTGAAGCAGAATATGTGGTTGTTGCATCTTGCTGCACAAAACTACTTTGGATGATGCAAACATTGCAAGACATTCAAATCAAATGTACTCCACCCATTTCCATTCTATGTGATAATACAAGTGCCATTAGTATTTTGAAAAATCCTATCATGCACTCCAAGACCAAGCACATACCCATTAAGTACCATTTTCTACGAAAACAAGTGCTTGAACAAAACGTAAAGTTGGAGTATGTTCCCTCCAAAGAGCAGGTTACTGATATATTCGCCAAACTGCTTCCCATAGAAACTTTTGAATATCTCAAACAAAATTTGGGAGTAGTTGTTGCATCATCCTGCTGTTAAATCCAATTTTCAAAGGAAGGTTATTATACATGGTTTTCATGAAGTATAGTTGCGTATACACGCGGGTTTCTGCGACTGAAGTAGCATATATGTTTTTCTAATAGAAAAATAGTGGGTCGGACTCTGATATGGGTGCTCTGTCTGATATTGATGATTACAGTCTCACTATATTCTTTGTTCATTGATTTTTATCTGACTGACAAAGATGACTTGATGAATGACTTATTGACTATGCACGGGTTCAAGTGGAGCATTAGCCTACACACACATTCTACATTGTTGGCATTATGGTTTCTGAGTTCAACTATGGTTTCAAATATTTATATCATTTGTTGCATAAGTCATGTAAAGATCTAGGGGGTGATATGACTCCTTCTGTCATAGTCTATATTTGAATGAGTCCTATCGGACATATGATGTAATTTCTTTCCCCACTATGCCTAGGATGGATGATGTAATAATTTTTGTATTTTTGTCATGTATAAACAATTGATATATCCCCACTTGGTTGGGTGGATGAGTCAAACGTGGTGTATCCCCACTTGGTTGGGTGATTGATGTATGTATGAGTCATTGGTCTTAGGGAGGTCATACTCACTTATTTGAGTTCTAGATTCATGTTAGTTTTTAAAAATATATCTCTACAGACTTTGCATGTACTCAGGGGGATCATGCACAACATAATGTATATCAAAGAAGGATAGTAGTTTGGTCTGCCCTTTGCCCTTGATGTCAAAGGGGGAGAGTATTTTGGTGTTGGTGTTACATGTTATCTCTAACAGTTTCTAAAACTTGCAGTAATCAACACCATCATGGTTGCCATCAAGTCCAAAGGGGGAGATTGTTGGCATTATGATACAAGTGTTGTCCTTGATGGCAACTCACTCACAATTTAGTTCAGTTTTGATGAAAGCAACTCACACTCTAATAGGTCTATTCAGATGTAACAGGGCATTTGTATAGAAGAACAGGTAGATGGAACTAAGGTCTACTGATCAAAATAAAGAAGTTGAAGGAAAAGGATGGTGTAAAGAAGTTTAAGATGTGTACACTGGTCCACTTAGTCAAAACAACATATACACGCTGGTTCATAGAACAAAAAGAGCGTATACGTATACACGCACTTTCACAAGAAGAAAAGCGCATATATGTGGGAAAATCAAGGAAATTCAAAAGCAAAGAATACCAGGGGTCAATACCTTGGTATTAGCCCATAATATTGAGTAGAGTAATGACTATTTGATTCCGTCTAAGAATACCATGGGTGCTAAGTAGTTTTGGTCCGAGGTATTGAGAAAACCCTAAAACTATATAAGGAGGAGAAGATCATAAGGCCAGAGTCTGCAAGTAAAAGGGTTCTCTCAGGAATACTTCTATCTGAAGTATATTTTATGTTGCGGGGGTTGTGTTTGTGATTTGATATGAAATATTATTTGCACCTTGAATATAATGTTGGATCAGGATCATGAGACCTGAAATGACTTATCATTGAATGATCTGATAATGGTTGGGTTAGATCTAATTGTGCACACATGTTTTATTCTTTAAATGTCATGATCTGGGTTTGTCTGAAGTCTGGAATAGCAAGGAAGTTATGAGTTAATATTTGCAGATCTATACGCTGGTTCGTCTCGGTAAAAGCACATATACACATAGGTTCTACTCTTCCAAGTAGCGTATACAAAAGTAAAGCCTATTTTTCAGATATGACTGATCTATGTGATTAGTTATGTTGTTTCACTATTGTATTCTAATGAAGTCTTCTTAGATCTGAATGTAAAACTAAATGCATAAGGAGTTTGGTGTTTGATTGATTGATTGTCTAAGTAAGAAGGGTTATCTTTGCTACCGCCTGTGTAAAGCTCTGTAAATTGACAGTAGATGTTCAGTATATTGCTGGTTGGTACAAACTTGATTCAGAAGTTTTATGTTTCAGTAGTTTTGAGGGTATATGCAAGTTTGGTTAAAGGAAGTAGCGTATACGCGTAGGTTAGATTCAGTAAAGTAGTGTATACATTATGATGCATGATTTTTGAGGTTACATCTGGTTTTGAATGATAATGTAGGTTTCTGGGTTCAGCACAGTGTTATGGTGATAGTGATCTGATTGTTCAAATTAACTGATTGTTGGTTGATGCAGTTTGAGTTTCAAAGTTTCTGATGGGTCCAGTATGAAAATTTGACGAAACGATGCCTTCATTTGTATTGTTGTGTACCAGGAGCATTCAGTTTGAAAATTTATGAAACGTGTCTTTGGACGAAGATAGAAGTTCGTAGCCTTTTGTAGGCCAACACCTATGTACTAGTAAAAACATTGGCTAATACAAAACCTAGGGGGTTATAGCTCCCTTCCTGTAGAAGCTGGAAAACGAGAGAAAGTTGTAGCCTTCTGCAGGTGGGTGCCTGCATACTAGTATGAGTCTACAACATTAAAAGATTATAAACAGATTTTCTTTATATTAAAAGAAGTCAGAGACTACAACAGCAGATGATTTTTCACCCGCATTGGGTTTCCACCTTAAATCTTGGCGTTCATGTGTGTTTCTTATGTGTGATGGTTTATTATGTTTTTATTGCACTGTTTAACAAGTTATTGATGCACTGATTAAGGTTCAACACATGATAAATTGAATAAATCATAAGTTCTCTATGTATACATTGATTTCTCTAATCACAGTAGCATGTACATGCAAGTTCACTTCACAAAAGTAGCGTATATAAATCTGTTTGGGAATTGAAAAAATATTGAACTGTAAATACTGATTCACCCCCCCCCCCTCAGTATTATTTCCAACATAGTGGACCTGTCTTATTGTTTTAGGAATGAATTCTCGGTAAAAATGAGATTTAGGCTTGTCCTATTATTCCTCTTGTGGTAGTGGTCTCAACACGTTGTGTGAGCTAGCCCCCACCTGCCACCTATGTATTTCCTCTTATAGGTCATGGCCCCACTCCTTGTAATTATCACCCTTTCATTTTTGTCTTTTTTTTCCAAATTTGCATGGATGAGTATGTTCGAGGGTGGCCAAGCCTGGTAGCCACCTTCATCCTACAAAACATTATCTCTTGTCTATTCAAAACAATTTTTTAACCTATTTTAAGCACAACCCCATAGTTTTTTCAAAAAATATATATGGGGACCCTCCATTTCACATTTTTGGAAGCTCCCTTCTTTCCTGACACGATGGTTTATTTTATTCCTATTTCTTGTCTTTTGATCTTCTTGGTTATGCTTCGTTATGGCCATTATTTTGTTTGCTAGATTGTTACCGTCTCTTTTCCTCCTTTCACGATCATGATACCGCTCTCTTAATAATCACAAGGAAGGTGATATGGCAGGGGTGGTAGAAAGAGGCCCTCACATTTCATGGTGTGCAGCATTGGTTGTGTATCTCGGCTTGACGTTTACATTGAAAAAAAAAGTGAATTATTAATTAATTGATAACCTTATTGTAAATACATTGTGATTTATTATTATTTGTTAATATATTTTGCAATATTTATAATAATAAAGAGTAATTAAAAAACTTATATAATTATATATAAATTATTGTAAAAATAAAAAAACAATAAATATATAATAACATAATTCTTATTAAGCACATGATCCAAGTGGGAGTTATTTTTATTGTTGACCGCAGAACGTTATAAATATGGAATTTCACCATGATTCTCACCCACATAGTAAATGTCGAGTACCAGTAATTTGCACTTATGCCTAGTCTCAACATGACATGATTTTGAAATGTTTTCTGGTGCTAATTATGTGTTCTATTTTTTTAATTGCAGGTGCTCCGTGGAAGAGTGAACGAAAAACTTGATCGAAATATCTTCCACGGAAGCTTTCCGGTAGGCCAACAATGCGAAAACCTTATCAACGCGAATTCAATCTTGATCATTTACAATATCGCTTCAGAATAGAAAGCCTATGCAGCTCAATGGCAATTTTCCAACGTTTTACACAAGAGTGCATGCATTAATGATTGGGGCAGTCCGCTGCCACGCACTCTATTAGAGATCTAGTTTGTAATGCGGCACTGCAGCATATTAAGTTTTAATGAAATTGTAATGTGAATATAAAGTGATATGATAACAGGGCATTGCAGTATATTAAGTTTTAATGAAATTGTAATGTGAATGTAACGTGATGTGATGGATGTCAACTTGTCTGACATGTATAGTCTGACATGTATAATGTAAAAAAAAAAACCATAAGCCCTTTCCATTTTTTTTAAAATTTTCAGAACGTTCTAGAGAATCCATTTTCACTTCAAATTAGGTGATTTCGTTGTTGAATTTTAGAAATTTTGTTTCACATATAATGGATCTTGCTTTATTTTATGGTGACACCTGAAAAGATCTTGGCTAGTGGGTACAAGAGAATGCAATCGAGGAATTCATAACTAGAAACTCGAAATTTTTTCCCAAAACCCCTTCAATTTGAGACAATAAAAAGCAATTTTCGAATCAAATTCTTGATTTCAAACTTGGTTGCGATTTCTGAATCCAATTTTTTGAAATTTGATATCGATTTGTTTTTATTATAGGTACAGATGAATGGATCTCATAACAAAATCATTTTTCTTCGTATCTATTGATTGTACGAGGTGAGATGTTTGGGACGAATATTCCATTGTTGATTCAAGTTGGCGGATGATGATTCGACGAGAGAGCCTTTGGTGAATCGAAACAAGCGCAGACGAATTAGGAAAAGACCACAAATATTTTCCTGTTGCAAAAAAAAGAACGGGTTTTAGTTTGAGTTCTCCCAACTTAAACGTATCAGTTTGGAAAATGAGGTTCTTGGTTGGAAATCTTATCGAAGGAACAAAGGTTCAATATCGAGGACACCGAGGGGAGGGGAGGGGAAATTAATATTTTGGTGAATTTCAGTCACCGAATAACAGCGCTTTGCCACCAGAAATGACAACAAAGGAGAATTTAACTATTGAAAATTTTAAATAAATTATTTTATTGGTTATAAGAAAAATTTCGGCATAAATCATATAAAGAAAGACTTTTGTCTAGGCGTTTCGTGTTTCGAACCAACTAGTGTGGTTCATCGTCAGGAGTAGATAAATTATTTTATCTACTCAAAACTAAAATTCTCCAATGGAATTAGTATCTTCGATTCATTTTAACACCCAATGCTTTATTTTTAATATTCACTTTACCTCAGTTTTTATTTTATTTAGTTTAGTTTTGCCTCTTTTCAAAATGGAATTAATTTTAATAATAACTGTTATTGGGATTGTAGGTGGGTATTGGAGCATGAGATGAAGAGACCAAAAAAACTTATAAAACTAGCATGAATACACATTTATTTTTAATATTCACTTTAACTCAGTTTTTATTTTATTTAGTTTAGTTTTGCCTATCTTTTCAAAATGAAATTAATTTCAACAATAACTATTATTGGGATTGTAGGTGGGTATTGGTGGATGAGATGAAGAGACAAAAAAAAAAACACTTGAAAAGCTTATAAAACTAGCATGAATACACATGAGAGGTGTGTTGCAGATTTGAAACTTGGTGAGGAAATTGTCTGTAAATAGAGAGTTTTTTGCACTACTATATTGAGCAAGACTTTTGTAAAGAATTAGTTAGTTTGGATCAAACTTGTGGAGATTAAAATATATGTATTTTGCAGTACTATATTGAGCAAGACTTTTGTAAAGAATTAGTTAGTTTGTATCAAATTTGTGGAGATTAAAATATATGTATTTCAACACTGAAAATTCCATGCTATCATTAAATTTTCTAGGAATTTTATGCACTCAAAGGGTGTAATCATATATTTAATTCTTGTTTTCTATTATCACAGATAGAGGTTGATAGGTGGCTTGCAATTAATAAAATTTGAGGCAATTCTTGATTGAGATAAGTATCTATTTGTGAAACTTTGCACTATTGTGAATTCATTTAATACATGCTTATTTTAATCATTTGCAAGATATATTTTAATGATGGATCTAATTGTTATCAAGTTTAATTATGAATTCGAATAGATAGACATAACATACTTGTTAACTATTTAGAAAATTCATGTCAAGTTTATCTTGGTTTTAATAATGATTGTTTTATGAGAACTATTTCCTTAATGCAATCATATATGTTTTAGTTTGAATTCATTTTACTTTAATTTGGATGTATGTGCATCAGAGATATGATAACTATTCATCGGATAGTTGAATAAAGATATTTGGTTGAACTAGTAATAAGTCTTGGAACTATTCACTTAGCTTATTGACTTCATTTTTATTCCAAATTCAGAGCCGGTCCAAATCCCTTTTTACCTTGATTTTCGTTGAGAGACGAACTAATGTTTCTTTCAAACGAGATATATTTAGGATTTATTTTCTATTACTTACAATAGTTTTTCATTTAGGTTTTATTATTGCATTCTATAAGTCCTCTTACATAAGGGGAAGACTTTAGAGTGGCCTTGATGAGCCATTAATTTAGCTTAAGGATCACTTTCTTACAAGGTCTGTGCAAGAGGGAAGATATGATGTCTTTTTCCTATTGCAATAGACATACTATAAGCCAACAGAGAAGGAGAGAGGGTAACTGGACTCAATTGAACCAATCGGAACCACCATTTGAAACGGAAAGGGGGCTAATTTAAGGTCCTGACTCTGTAGTTTCTCTTACATGTTGATAAGGTCATTTTGGACCCTCAACATAACCATTCTATGCTATAGAGGAGAGGTGAAGGATGTAGGTTTTAATCCCATTAAGAAATTACCTACATATGAATTCTAAAAAATAGAAAATAAACAATGGTGAGAGCATAATATATAAAACAAATATACATAGTGATTTTCCCCTGGATCCCAAAATTGGGACTACTAGAGTGATTTTTCATTATATTCCTTTCAATGTTACAATACATATATATACATGCCGAAGAATCCATAAACCCCAATCCATTAACCCTGGATTAGAACATAACCATAGTGCCATTGACCAGATCTACAAAATACCATGGACAGAAAACCATCATGCCCAAAACCATCTATGAAATCCATGCACAAAACCATAGGTAGGTCTGCCCACCTAATATAGGGTGGAAAGAATATAACACACCCAAAATTCTCCCAGTTGTTGTTTTCTTTCCATAGGGGGCCACATGAGAGCTTAGTCATTGATCTAACCCTACAACGACCATTATTTCTCTATACCAAGAGAAATTCTCAGTGTTCACATATGTTGTCAATCAATTTGCATTATTCTTCAAAGTGTCCACCTTTACCCACAACACTTTTTTGTCCTCAACCATATCCCTCACCAAGTGATACTGAACATAAATGTGCTTTGTCTTTGAATGATAAGAAAGGTTCTTTGCTAAGAAATTTACATTTTCACTGTCACAATCTATCCTTATATCTCATTGTACTAACCCTATACTTGAACACAATCTCTACAACCAAATTGCTTCCTTGCTTGCATGAATGGTTGCCATGTATTTTGCCTCTGTAGTTGAAAGTGCCACTATAGACTGTCTCTTACTCATCCAACTAATTGCACCTCCAAATAGGTTAAACACGTACCCACTTGTAGATCTTCTCTAATCTAGATCTCCAACCTAATCTACATCAACAAAGCCACCAATGTCTAAAACTTTGTCCAATCCTGGTCTTCCTTGGTAGCACAAACCATAATCACTAGTGCCACACAAATACCTAAAACCCTGCTTCATTATTGTCAAATGCTCCTTCCCGGGTTTTGACATAAATCTTCTCAATACTCCCACTGCATGTGCATTGTTTGGTCTAGTACAGACCATTCCATACATCATGCTACTGACTGCACTTGTATATGGAACATGAGAGATGTCCTCTCCCTCTTCTTGTGTCTTGGGACATTGTTCAACAGATAACTTTACACCTACAGGAATAGGAACCTTCACATGTTTACTATCCTGCATATTAAACCTCTGCAAAATTGTTTCGACATACTTTAGCTTAACCAGAGCTTCCTCTTCGCCCAATCTCATTTAATGTCCATGCCCAAAATATAGTTTGCAACATCAAGATCTTTCATGTCAAATTTGTAGGAAAATTGAGTCTTCAAATCTTGGATAATTTCTTTGTCATTTCCAACCAACAACATATCATCCACATACAAGAATAGATAAATAACACGGTCGCCAATTAATTTAAAATATACACAGTGATATGCTTTGCTTTTGGTAAAGCCAAGTCCCTGTATAAATGTATAAAATTTCTGATACCATATCCTTGGTGACTGTTTTAACCCATATAGAGACTATTTTAACTTACATACCAGTTTTTTCTTACACTTCACCACAAAGCCTTTAGGTTTCTTTATATAGATCTCTTCTTCTAGATCCCTGTGAAGAAATTGTGTCTTCACATCGATTTGTTCTACCTAAAAATCAAAATCAATAGAAACAAATAAAAGTAATCTAATAGAAGCTACCTTGGCAACATGAGAAAAAATATCACCAAAATAAATTCCCAACACCTAGGAATAACCTTTTTCCACCAACCGAGCTTTGTATTTCTCCACCTTGCCTTATGCAGTCTTCTTCTTCTTAAACACCCATTTTCTTCCAATAGGTTTCCTTCCAGATGGAAACTACACTAAATCCCAAGCCTCATTTTTATGCAAAGATATCATTTCATCAACCATGGCCTCTTTGCATAGTTTACCATCCTCTGAATCTACTACTTCCCTCATAGTTCTGAGATCATCATCAGTAATAGATAAAGCAAAATTTGAACAGAAAGCAGATGGACTATACCTTTCTGGCCTCCTTCTTTCTCGAACTGATCTTCTCATAGCTGGAGTTTGTGGCTCTTCATCTTTTGATTCCTTTTCTGTTGTAGAGTCTGATTCTTCCTCCTTTAGCTCAAACTCTATCTTCTCAGGTTCTTTTGGTAGGAATTCATGTTTAATAACATATTTCGCCTCTCTAAACACCACATCTTGGTTGTACACCACCTTCCTTATTTCTGGATTCCAAAGCTTATAACCTTTTAAACCATACTTATACCCAATAAAGATGCATCTTTCCGATTTATTATCTAGCTTTGTTCTTTTCTCCTTTGGAACATGTACATATGCATCACATCCAAATACCCTCAAATGTGAGAGAATGTTTCTTACCATTCCATACATCTTATGGGGTTTTATGCTCCAATGTTGATAAAGGTGATCTGTTGACCAAGTAACATGTAGTTTCCACTGCCTCTGCCCAGAATTCCTATCCTAACCTGACACCACTAAGCATGCTTCTTATCTTTTCCATCAATGTCATGTTCATTCTTTTTGCAACTCCATTTCACTGAGGTGTGTATGGAGTAGACTTCTATCGTGCTATACCACACTTCTTACAAAACTCTTCAAATTCCTTCTTGCAAAAATCTCCACTATTATCTATCATTGATACCTTTATCTTCTTCTCTGTCTGGTTTTCCACCAGAGCCTTACATTTTTTAGACCTGTCAAAGACTTCAAATTTCTTCTTCAGGAAATATTTCCATGTATTCCTGGAGAAGTCATCTATAAATGGTACATAGTACACAAGCTTACCCAGTGATAGAACTGACACAGGTCCAAACACATCATTGTGGACAAGCTCTAATATATGTTTCACCCTCTTAGCACTAAAGGGGAAACTCACCCGATTCTGCTTCCCATATTCACAATTTTCACAGAAATCAAAATCCAAAGAGAAATTAAACACACCTTCTACCATACCATTACCATGAAGTATTTGAAGGCCCTTCTCTCTAATATGTCCAAGCTTTTGATTCCATATCATGGTGTTTTCTCCAGAGACCACTAGATTTTCTACTTCACTTTCAGGAACCACAGAATTGTTGCACCCATCAATAACAATGCTACATTAAAGCTTGTATAGAGTTCCAATCTGAAATCCCCACATTAATACCAGTTCTCCCCAAACCATCTTACAGGTATCTTTCTCGAACACAGTTTTTACACCTACATCATCTAGCTTGCTTACCGAAATCAGGTTTTGGCTAATGCAAGAATATGCAGAACAACCGGAAGTGTTCTAATCCTTCAACCTTTCAACTTCAACTTGACTTTTCTATGACCAACGATTCTAGACTTCCTTTCATCTCCTAAGAAGACATCACCACCATCATATTTCTCATACTTGCAAAACCACTCTCTATGGTGAGCGAAGTGAAATGATGCACCTAAGTCAATCAACCATGTCCCATGATCTACTTGTGTACTTGAAGAAGAAGCCAGGTACACACCCCCACCTTCATCTGATGTGCATTTCGCCTCTGTAGAAGGAGCATCATCAAATCCCTTTCTTTTCTCAAGAGCTTTAGATTTACAGTCCCTTTTGAAGTGCCCTTCCTTTCTACATTTCCAGCACACATTTACAGGTTTTCCTGGAGATTTAAATCTCAGACTAGAGGACTTATTTTTGTTTCTGTGCTAGGATCATCCTCGTACAGACAAGGTATCAATATTCTGGCTCTCCATATTTTTTCGTCTCATCTCCTCCAACAACAATGATGATCCAAAATGGATCTTGGATAGACTTCTAAGTCTAAAGTGTTCCTAACAGAGGAAAATGAAAGTCCAAGGATGCTCCTAGAAATAGTCCCATTGCATAGATATTTTCATTCTGAATATGATGCAATTTGAAAGGACTAAAATGGAGTTCGGATGATGAAGCTATCCTAGAAAGAAGATTGCCTTTGTCCTTTGAAAAATGAGGCATTTCTTCTAAAAATGGCATAAAAGGCATTATAAAGGAAAAATCGCATCGCAAAATGTTCAAAGGGTGGACTTAAGGCTAGGCCAGAAGGACCCTCAATTACCGATCTCCGACTCATTGCATCGGAGGTAGGCATGTATGCGATATCGGGAACCCAGACTTTGCGATTGCGATAATGTGATTATGTGATTGTGATAATCAACGATCAGAGCGATCGGCCGATCAACGATCGAAGGAGTAGGGATATGGACACCGTTAATGCGATACGCGATGGGCGATATTGGCGATCAGCAGATCGGCAATCAGCACGGCTAAAGGAAGGTACCCCCGGGGCCATTGCAATTGCGATATGCCAATAGTGATACACTGATATTGGCGATCAGGTGATTGGTGATCTCTAATACAAAGGGTCGTTGGGCAGGCGACTTGAGATAAGTTGATAAGGGCTGGAACCAATGGGAATTATAAGCCCGATTGCATAAAATTTGAAATCCAGGTTTTTCGATTTTTCTGTGTATTATCCGTGTATTGGGTTTTTAAGCCCTATGCCATGCGATAGTGATTTGCGATAGAATGGCAGACCCGATGGGTTTATAGGGGTGATTTCATAGAATTTGAAGTCTGAATTTCACGCCCGATATTGTATTTCCAGTAAAACTCTGTGTATTAGAATTTTGTTCCATTTTCAGGTTTTCACCTGAAGGAAGGCCCCAATTCCTTTGTAACTGCCCCTGATCATTGTGCCATGCTGCAAGTAGGTGTTTTGTGAATAATGATGCGTTTGTAATGCGCAGAGCCACAAAGCCAGAAGCCAGAGGGCCAGCTGAAGAGACAGAGGAATGATTACATGTAGAGAGACAGACAGGAAGCCGCAGAGCTGGAAGAATGCCTCAAAGAAGCTAGAGAGCACGATTGAGGAGCAATGTAGGCAATTGAGGGAATTTTTGGAGTCGCTTGGAGGTAAAGTGAATAAACAAAGAGCTGAAAGTTGCTGAGACAATCGCTTGGAGGTCGAGGGAACCACTGATAGCTCACAGAGCTAGAGCTAAGAGCTAGAGCCAGAGCCAGAGTCGAGAGCCAGAGCCAGAGCCAAAGCTAGAGCCAGAGCCAGAGCCAAAAAGCCTGAGAGCTTCAGAGCTAGGGATAAGATGGTGTTCTAAGCCCATTGTGTTCTGTGTAAACCAGTGGATTTGAGTGTGGAGCTTGTAAAAGGACTTATGCCATAATCCCAGAGAGCCTAGTTGAGTTGAATCGAGCTCAAGGAGACGTAGCCCAAGAGTTTTAGGTGAAGTCCAAATTGATATTGTTGTTATGTGCGTTTGTTTACTTACTGCATTATTTACTGTTATATGTATTTACATATCACCATAAGAAATAGAACTTAAGGCATTTGGTCAGTTAAAAATAAACATAAGCATACACTTATTTTCAAGAACATTATTAATTCCGCATTTGGTTAATCATAAGGTCTTGGGAATATTTAAGCTTTGGAAGTGGGAGAGGTTCTTGTAAGCTGACAAGAAGCCTTTAGTGCCCCATTTTCAGATCAGGTGGTATCAGAGCAGTTGTATCAAAGATGATTATACTAGAGCAAGTGGTATCATATTAGAATGCTTGATTAATAGAGCAAAGGATTGCTTGTCTGAAAGGTGTTTGGACAGTCAAGGATTGATTGTCTGATTGATTGTATGCTTGGTTGCAGGCTGACTATTTTTTGAGATTACAGAGGTGAAGGGAAAGTTGTTGATAGCTAAGTCCAAGAGAGGATAAGATGGAAGAAGGGCTGAAGGAATTCTTCTTATCCTAAATGACCTCAAAGCAATCCTTGAAGCACAATAGGTTTGTTGCAAAAGGTTGCTTGAATAAAGCTCTTTGTTGATCTTGTTTGGAGTTCTATTATTCATTGGCATAATGACAACTTCTACAAGTGAGTTCTCAAATTCCTCCTTCATCACAAGATTCTTTGATGAAGACATGAAGCAAGACTTGTTCACCATGATGGACAAGGTGAGAGAAATGTATATGGATGGAAGGAAGAGCAACATATTAGAGAGCAGTTGAATTCTGTGGAGGAAGAGAAGCAGTTGATTTTTGACAAACTGTAGGAAATGGAAAGGCAACTTCATATTGCAAATATGAACCTGAAAAGAATGCATGAGTTGGAGACACAACGCTTTGTTGCCAAAGAAGCCTTAGTCAAGTATCATCTTGAAGAATAGGTAAAAAATTGTTGTTTGTCTTCGATTTCCTCTAAGAATGCTTATATTGGTTCTTTTGAAAAACATAATAGGGGCATAGTTTCCAAGTAAATGTCCAAGATGGGCTATGAAGGAAAAGGCTTGGGCAAACATACACAGGGTATTGTTGAGCCAATAATGGTTGAGGAAAGGCCTAAGTATTTGGGTCTTGGATATGGACAGTCTTATGGAGAAAGTTCCAAAGCTGCCATGAAGACCATTGAAACAGTTCCAAGAAGGAGTTTCATTGTAGGTCCTCTACCTCAGAAGTGTGAATATTGTATTCAGGAGGAATGCAATAGCTTGAAACATCATTTGCAGGATGCAAGTGTTCAGAAGCACACACTTGAACCAAAGAGTTGTGGAAACTCTAACAGCCTTGAAGAGATTGATGGTGTTCCAAAGGGAGCCACTTCTTCATTTCATTCAGCTCCTCATGAAGGAAACAAAGGTGAAAGAGAAAGGTATAAATCTTGTTCTAATCATCTTCCTTTTGATTTTGCAAAGCATGATAAATTTCCATATAGATATGGGAAAAGAATTGCATGTTCCTTTTGTGGTTTGGATAACCATAATGTTTCTAGGTGTTGGAAGAGGATAGCCACATTCAGGAAACTTTTGAAGGAAAGGAAGCAAGAAGCCAAAGGTCCATTGGACAAGGAAAATCATGCTGTCAAGAGGATGCACATGTGTTGCACTTACTTCCATAAGCAAGGGCATCTTGCTTAAAAGTGTTGGATTTTGAATCCAACAATGCTTCCATGAAACTTGAAGAAGGTGGAAAGAAATAATGGCAAGGATGGAAAGGAAGTTTCCATGAATGATGTGTTTCAGGATGATTCACATGTTGATGCTGATGTGCAGACAAAGGAAGCACCTTTGAAATGGATTGGTAAGAAATGGTTAGAGTTCTTATCCAACTAAGGTTGCATATCTTTTGAAGATGCACTATATCAAGTCACATCTATTTGCATTTCTTTGTTAATGAGATGCAAGTTGCAGGGTTTTACCAAGAAGGTGAATGGAAAAAGTTGAGTAGGAGACCCACTTTATTGCTGCAACATTATATTTCATTTTAGCTTTGATAGTACAGTGTACTTAAGTGAAAGTTGAAGGATGAATGCATGCATAAGAATGATGTGCATGAACACAGGGATGTTGATGATTTCCTTGTTTTTGAACATGTGTGTGTGATTAACTTGAAGGGTTGATTACTTTTTTTTAAACATGCATGTAATGAAATGTTGACTTGAGAAAAGTTGATTTGGTCTCCAAGATGGAGATAATGATGAAGTGTTTCCTCTTTTGAAAAGAACCCTTGGGATCTTCTCTACATGCTTGACATGAAGGGTCATTTGTTTTAAAGGCATGTTTTGTGGGCTTGTTATCTAGTCCATCATTTGTATGTATATGTAAGACATGGAGGTGTTCACAAGATGTGAAATTTGTTTCTTTTTTTGAAGCAGGACTTTAGTCCATCCAGTTGTTGTCTGTATTTCTATTTTTTTAACATTTGTTGTTGACAGATTTTCAAACAGGTACAAATGAAAATATTGTGAAGCAGATGTAACTTCACATTGGTTTGAGCCACCTTGGATCAATGATCAAGGAAGAGAAGTTCAAACTGCCTTCTGTAACCTTCTTAGCTGGAGTTCTGCATGAAGTCAAGGAGAAAAACAATTCTTCCCAAGAGGACCAGCACATCCAGGAAGGAAAGTGGTCAAAGACTTTGGTTCAGGGGCACTATGCAGAGGCAAGTGTATGGAGGCTAAAAGAAGAGGGTTAGGTACTCTCATTTACTGTTCAGATCAGTATATCAGTATTTTGGAGACCAAAAGTTCTTTTAGTGGGAAGGCATAATCCAAAATGAATCTTGGATAGACTTCTAAGTCTAAAGTGTTCATCACAGAAGAAAATGAAAGTCAAAGGATGCTTTTGGAAATAGTTCCATTGCATAGATCTTTTCATTCTGAACCTGATGCAATTTGAATGGAATAAAATGGAATTCGGATGGTGAAGTTATCGTAGAAAGAAGATTGTCTTTTTCCTTTGAAAAAGAGGCATTTCTTCTAAAAATGGCATAAAAGGCCTTATAAAGAAAAAATCGCATCGCAAAAGGTTCAAAGGGTGGACTGAAGGCCAGGGCAGAAGGACCCTCGATCAGCGATCATCGACTCATCCCATCGGAGGCAGGCATGTGTGTGATATCGGGATCCTAGAATTGGGGATTGCGATAATGCGATTATGCGATTGCAATAATCGGCGATTGGAGGAGCAGGGATATGGACCTCGCCGATGCGATACGCGATGGGCAATATCAGCGATTGGCAGATCGACAATAGGCACGGCCAAAGGATGCAACCCTCGGGGCCGTTGCAATTGCGATATGATGACATCAACGATCGATGATCGGGTGATCGGTGATCCCCGATACAAAGGGCCATTGGGCATGTGACTTGTGATAAGCTAGTAAGGGCTAGACCTGATGGGAATTATAGCCCGATTGCATAAAATTTGAAATCTGGGTTTTACATATTTTCTGTGTATTATCCATGTATTGGGTTTTTAAGCCCTACACCATGCGATAGTGATTTGCAATAGAATGGTGGACCTGATGGGTTTATAGGGGCGATTTCATGGAATTTGAAGTCCAGATTTTGCGCCTGATAGTGTATTTCCGGTAAAACTCTGTGTATTGGAATTTTGTTCCATTTTCGGGTTTTCACCTGAAGGAAGGCCCCGATTCCTTTGTAACTTCCCCTGATCATTGTGCCACACTAGAAGTGAGTGTTTTGTTAACAATGATGCATTTGTAACGTGCAGAGCCACAGAGCGAGAAGCCAGAGGGCCAGCTGAAGAGACAGAGTAATGATTACATGCAGAGAGATGGACAGGAAGCTGCAGAGCTGGAAGAATGCCTCAAAGAAGCCAAAGAGCATGATTGAGGAGCAGCGCAGGCAGCTAAGGGAGTTTTTGGAGTCGCTTGGAGGTCGAGCGAAAAACTAGAGATTTGAAAGTTGCTGAGACAGTCGCTTGGAGGTCGAGCAAACCACTGATAGCTCACAAAGCTAGAGCCAAGAGCTAGAGCCAAGCGGCAGAGCCAAAGCCAAGACTTAGTGCCAGAGTTGAAGCCAGAGTCGAGAGCCAAACCCAAAGCTAGAGCCAGAGCCAAAACCAGAAAGCATGAGAGCTTAAGAGCTAGGAATAAGATGGTGTTCTAAGCCCAATGTGTTCTATGTAAACCAATGGAGTTGAGCATGGAGCTTGTAAAAGGAATTATGCCATAATCCCAGAGAGCCTAGTTGAGTTGACTAGAGCTCAAGGAGACATAGCACAAGAGTTTTGGGTGAACTCCATATTAATATTGTCATTATGTGTGTTTGTTTACTTGCTGCATTATTTACTATTATATGTATTCAGATATCAGCATAAGAGACAGAACTTAAGGCATTTTGTCAGTTAAAAATAAACATAAGCATACACTTATTTTCAAGCACATTATTAATTTTGCATTTGGTTAATCATAGGGTCTTGGGAATATTTAAGCTTTGGAAGTGGGAGAGGTTCTTGTAAGCTGACAAGAAGCCTTTAGTGCCTCATTTTCAGATCAAATGATGAGACTATTTCATCAAACTGCAAGACAGTTACATTGCTACCTATTTCAACAATCAGACTATCCCACAAATTTGGTAGAGAACACAACAAACCAATGCACTTATCTTCATATGAAATTTTAATATCAATAGATAATAACTAGCTTACCACAATATTAAAGGTGTTTAGATGCTCCATCACCAAGTCTCCATCTTTCATCCTCATGTTATACAACTTTTTTCGTAGGAATAATTTATTCACCAGAGACTTAGATTGGTACAAAGTCCCTAACTTGTCCCACAAATCATTCACGGAATCTTCTCCTGATACATTCAACAATACTGAATTTGAGACACACAATCATATTGTTCTCTTTGCCTTCCAATCCAACTTTTCCCAATCTTCAATTGAAATTATTGTTGGTTTAGTACCCAGATCTACCATAATCCACTGATCTTTATCCACCAGCAAATCCTCCATCTTGAGTTTCCACAACTCAAAACTCTTCCCATTAAATTTCTCAATCTCTATCTTTCCACTGCTTGCCATCTTCTTTCACCACAAGAATCGATCTCACATATCTCTCACTAAAAAGGGTCTACCACAGGCCCAACCAAAACCCTTCAGCAGCAAATTTGTCCCCTTGAAGCAAAAACAACTCTGATACCAAATGTAGGTTTTAACCCCATACAGAAATTACTTGCATATGAATTCTAAAAAATAGAAAATAAACAATGGCGAGAGCATAAAACATAAAACATATATACATAGAGGTTTTCCCCTAGATCCCAAAACCGAGACTACCATATTGATTTTTCATTATATTCTTTTCAATGTTTTCATTATATTCTTTTCAATGTTACAATACATATATATACATGTCGAAGCATCCATAAACTCCAATCCATTAACCCTGGATTAGAACATAACCATGGTTCCCTTTACCAGATCTACAAAATACCATAAACAGAAAACCATCATGCCCAAAACTATATGTGAAATCCATGCACAGAACCATAGGTAGGTTCGCCCACCTAATATAGGGTGGAAAGAATATAACACACACCCAAAAAAGGATAGTGCATGCATGTGCTTACCTGGTGGTTTCTTGTTTATGTGTTGATCCTTTGGTTGCATGGAAGATATGGACATGGGTGAGGATGTTTCTAATTATCTTTTATGAGGTCATTGTTTTTTCTCCCTTGCTTCCTACAACTTCGAAAAATATAAGATTTTTTACGCTTTCTATTAGATGAAACTTCGATGATGCAAGTCCTTTTTCTTTTATGTAGGTGCTCTTGGAATTAGGTGTTGATGTTGGTTGGGTTATCAAATACACTTTGAATTTTGTATCTGTGGTCTTCTGCTTCAAGGATTTACTGCTTCAAAAATCACTATCTTTGATCTTCTACATGCATAATTTTTATGCTCTAATGATGATCTTGTAGCACCTATAGGAGGTCCTATTTCTTTCATTTGATTGTTCATTATTCTCTGAAATCAAGAGCATGTTCCCTCGTTCTGATGGAAATCATGTAGCACCTTATAAAATATCTTGTAGGTGCAAAGAACCTCTATTTTGAAGATGTATTTTTGATGGGTCAAAATTGTGCTTATCATTAGTGTTGGTGGTGATCTTGTTGCAGCTTTGTAGAGGTCCTGTAGCTGCCAAAATCTATGGAAATGATTATCTAATGCCTTCAAGATAGTTGGATCTTCATTCCGATGCTTTCAAATATGGTATTGTATGGCTTGTGTAGATTGTTACAAGATTGGGTTCTTTCTTATAGAAGTTACAAAGACCCCTCCAAAACCAAAATAACATTCATGCAATGCATTCAAAAATCTATGATAATTGATGATGAACTCATGGATATGGATTAGAAACCTTGGTGATGGTGAAAATTGTGGAAGAAGGGGTGCAAATGGGTTTTTTACACTAACATAGATGAATTTTTGGATGGAGAAGTGGGGAAATCGTGTGCATGATGGATGATAGTGGTGTGGTTAACAACACATATTTCATTAAATTTAGAAGTATTGGCCTTCAACGACATTCATTCTTTTGTAAATCTCCATATTAACTTAATTCAATATAAAAATAGTTTTAGTAATTTCAAACCAAGTAGAGATCATGAATAGGTCAAACACGGAGTTTTTATTTACAATAGTATCAATACACAATACAGGTGTGAAATCAAACTCTTAGAAGCAATTGATTTAAGCTAAATCATATTAGTATGTCTAATATTCAATAAAGATATTATAGTTATGGATAACAGACTAGATTCCTCGATGTTTGAATTTTGTCCCTGATGACTCTAACCCCCTTTCCCACAACCTACGAGGGATTTATTGATTGAATGATGGTGATGTGAGGATCTTAGTGAAAATGGAAAGGACGTGTGTCCCTTGTGTTGCATTGAAACTATTCTACAAAAAAATTAGTAAAATGTTTTTGTGCTCAATTTCCTACGGTCCCTTCATGCCTTTATGAAGCACTAATGAGGGGGTGATCATTCATCTTCATAGCATCCAGGCATCCATTATAAAAGTTAGGCATTTTTTATTTAGGTATTTTATGAAGGTTAGGCACCTTTGATCTATCTCCACTAAAAATCCAAGTACATCAAATGAGAGTTCTTATATGGGTATTCAAGTTGTTCCATTGTGATGGACAATGTAACAAATTGAAGTAAACAAGAATTAGTGGTCTTATTGTAAGTAGTGGAGGCAAGGGATTTCAAAGATTAGTAAAGTTGATGGTAGTGTGGATATTGATATTTCCTTGTAAACATTGTCAAAACCAATAATAGTCTCAATTGTATGGAAAACCATGATTGACCATTACTTTCACTAAGAGGAGAAAATTATAAGAATTTTTAATGGGGAAGAAATAATTGTGAAACATAACTCATGAATTTTAGTTGAAATTTATATAAGTCCTCATGTTCTTTAATTATTAAATACTTAATATAATTAAGATATTGATTTCGAAGATTAAATATGTATTAAAAGGCATTCATCTATGACACTTGATTTTTGATATAGTCTGAATAAACCACTTAAAGTTCTTTATCAATTAATCCTAATTAGTTTTGTAAAAGATATATCTTTACTTACGTTAAGAGCTTTATTTCAAAAATAAATTACATTTATAAACTTATATCAATACATATAAGTAAATGGAATTGAATAAATAGCTTCTAAATCTTGTTGGATTCTATGAGATTATTTTAAGTACAAATAGTTTCTTTAAGAATTGAAATTTACAAAATGTTTATCTTGATGGGAAAATCATGTCATATGGTGCAAAAAGTTTAAAGACATTCATTTATGGCTCATTTGTTGAATAAGCTTAAATAGTCTACTTAATGCTCATTGTGAATTCATTAATCCATGTTTTATTAGAAAATTCATTTTTTACATGGATTTTTATTCTAGAAATAACAATGTCACATTTATACATTCATATTAAACCACATGATAAATAAAAAATCAATTAATGGTTTCTTGACTTATTGACTTATATGACATGATTACATATAGAGATAATTGATTTAAGAATGTCTGGTTAGAAAAAGTTGTCAATTCAAAATAGAATAAATTAGTTAGAACTCATCAAAGTTTGATTTTAAATTATAAATTTTCTAAAAATATATATTTTTACTTACATTAAGAACTTTATTTCAAAAACAAATTGCATGTATACATACATATATACTGAATAGAATTTAATACATACTTGTCTTATTGTCTTCTGTAGATTATTCAATTACAAATAATTTATTTAAGAATTGAAATTTACCAAATGTTAGGGGTGGGAAAATCAAATGTCCAATGTTGCAGAGAGTTTAATTACATTTATTTATGGCATGTATCTTGAATGAACTTGAACAATCTACTTAACATTCATTACCAATTAATTATTCTATGTGTTGTTAGGAAAAAAAATTAATTTTACATGGAGTTTTATTTCAAAAACATGTCACATTTATACATTTATATTAAACCTCATGATATAAAAATAAAAGTCAATAAATGCTTTTGTATAGATCACTTAGAATTCATTATTAATTACTTATAATTTGTTTTATATATATAAACTTCTATCAATGCATATAACCAAATAGAATTCTTCAAGTCCTAATGGATTCTATGAAATTATTTAAACCACAAATAAACTATTTAAGAATTGAAAATGACAAAATGTTAATATGGATGGGAAAATCAATGTCTTATAGTGCAAAAAGTTTAGATATAACCATTTTTGACCCATCTCTTTAATGAGTCTAGATGGTCCACTTAACACATTGCTAATTAATTATTCCATGTTTTATTAAGAAGGTAATTTTGTTTTACATAGAGTTTTGTTTCAAAACAATACAATATGAAATTAATACTCTTAATAAATTAAGTGATAGGATTATGGATTAAGAATTTCAGTTTATTTAAAATACAAATTTACAAAAAATTAACTTTAAGTAATGAAATTAAATTCCTTAAAGTTCAAAGATATAATTCATCCATGATAGTGTCTAACCAAACCTTGATAGTCCACTTAGCAAACATTATCATTAATTATATGTTTTTTTAAGAAATGCAAAATTATTTACAATAGATTTTTATCTCAAAAATTACAAATCATATTTATGCACTCATATTAGT